>KK119009.1:441200-454646 GCA_000611955.2 Stegodyphus mimosarum
AACAAAGTGGCGAAAAAAAGAGACTACGCAGTTAGTAGCTATTTATATTAGAAGTTTTGCTTAATCTGATTGGCCGAGAAATTATGAGCAATGTGGATGATTACAGAATTAATTTCCAGATATGACGCTTTTTCAAATTTAAAAAAAGGAATTAAGAACTAATTTAAAGTTTAATCTAAAGTTACTATGATTTTTTTAATTTTACATATATAGATATATATAAGACGAGAAAATGTAAAGTAAGTTTCCCTGATATATGAGCCTCTAGCAGCAAGTAATAATCCTAAAATAAAGAGATAGTATGACACATAATAAAAACACAACTTAATAATATAGAAAACCTACATGAAACATTCAGACATTCTACTGACTACACCTGGTTTCAATTACAACTCGTTGCTTCTCGAACGTTGCACTCAGTGGTGCTGTGAGCATATATGTAATTTTCAAGAAGAAAAATGTTCTTGCAAGTAATACGATGGATAACTTAACGAACGGTAAGCAAGCAAATGAAAAACTGAATTTGTAGAAAAAGATATGCTGAACTGCGTCTTCGAATAGCAACATCTATCGCGCACCATGTGGAAATCTTGCAATTTCGTTTTGCCGAGAAACTGCTTCATTATGATAAAAATAGGATCGGATTTTTGAAGAAGACGTCCATCACATTCCCTTGATCATCTAATTTGGGCTTCGTCATATTAAATGACTGCGGATGATTTACGATTCGAGTATTGCATGTGCAGGCTTATGAACCGGCAAGAGACTGTGCGGGACGTGTACCTTTGTATTTCTTGTGTGCTAAATAGTGTGTGTTGATCAAAATTTGTTTACCTATTAATCAAGAAAGTGTGCATTAATAATGATATAATCTCGAAATAAATATTTAGGGAGAAAAAATAGTGTTACATATTCATACAGAACAGGAAGACGCTATACACCGTAAGTAACATTATTTATTACTATTGAATGTTGAAGTAGATAATTACGATAGTTTCACCATTGGTTATTGCTGATTTAAATTTTGCCATATTATTGGTCGTGGCTCGTCACCCCAATGGTGACGTCAGTCTTTTACTTGTGTCTTTTGGCGAGAGAAATAATGCCATTCACAACAGGTGGAATTGGATTCCTCTCCCGGACTCTCCTAATACCTATTATCGGTACATTTACCAGCCAATGCTTTATCCGTGAGGTTCTGCAGGCTTTCCTAACCCCCTTCAGAACTTGCCTGCAGCCAAATTTCAACAACAGAATGAGTGATCACAGGTCGCACGCATGTTCAAGCTTTCTTCTTATCCCACCAAATTGCACTAAAGAACAGGCAGGGCAGGGTAACAGCCAATCATACTGCACTGCTGGCCACTCAAATTGCAACACCAAGAAAGAGAAGAGATATCACAGCAAAATTTATTTAGTAGATAACAGGTTGGCCAAGTATCAAATGATTAAATTTATAGACTTCTGTGAAGTGTGGTTCCTTCCAGAATCACTAGCCAGAGTAGTCGCCATTGTTGGAGATCACCGCTGCCACACGCCTCGGCATTGATTCAAAGAGACCTTTGGATGTGTTATTGGGGTTCATTAGACCAAGCAGCTTCCACACGTTGCCAAAGTTGATCTGGTGAAACAGCTTGGGATGTAATCTGGGTCAATCGTTCAGCAACCATGGACCACATGTTTTCTATCGGCGAAAGATCCGGAGAGCGAGCCGGCCAGGGAAGCAATTCAATCTGGCGATTGACGAAGAACAGTTGGACAATGCGTGCCACGTGTGGTCGCGCATTATCCTGTTGGAATATGGCTGTGGGCAGGTCCTGAAGGTAAGGAAGGACAACTGGCTCTAACACCTCGAAGATGTAGCGCTGGCTGTTTAAAGTACCGGCAATGCGTACTAGAGGAGTGCGAAAGTGATATCCAATACCGCCCCATACCATAATACCCGTTGAAGGACCAGTGTGGCGGTGCATCACTCAGCTGTTCAGCATCCTCTCTCCACGGTGTCTCCAGACTCGAATCCGACCATCGCAGTGTTGTAAACAGAAGCGTGACTCGTCGGATTTTTTTAATGTAATGACAAAAACATAGAATTGTTTTGACCCTGTATTTGGCATTTTATACATAACATTTCAAGCTAAATTTTATTTTTAGTTACAAACAAAACAAGATGTAATTAGTTAATAAAACTAACGTGATATTTGGCCTTGAATTCGAGAAACTAATGCATCAATCCCTGGTTCGATTGAAGTTGTTGCGATTCTCAAGGAATTCTCAAGGCGAACTCATCTGATATTCTGGTTCTAATTTGACTCTTAATGTGTTTCACTCTTGAAAATTGTTGTTCACTAATCTTGATATTCTCACTGAGATGATATGTGCAAATATAAAAAAGAACCAAAATAAAAGTAATCATTTCGGACACAAATCAAAACAAGATTTGGAACTGCCGCTCCAATCAAAATGCATTTTATCTCACTCCGATTCGAAGAGTCAAATAACCATCCGTCCATGTCGAAATCTAGTCTTGAACCCCGATCGTGACAGCGAAATATGGCCGCGGGTTGGAAACCCTTGCTCTAGGAGTTTTGCCGTATCTGATGTTTTGCTAACTATGTTACGATGACTTCTAAATTATTATTGTTGTTATTGTTTGCTGTCATCATTGCTTTTGATATTGTTTATTGCTTTTATTATTAGCCCAAAGGGACAGTGTGCCCAAAAGGGCTATTAATTTCGTTTTGGCATTTTGCGTTGTTTGACTATAAACGGCGAATCACTTATTAAATTGTTACCACCAAATATTAGAGCCCTTTATTATAGTTAAAGAAATTCAATAATGAAGAATCTGCACAAAAGTATGTAAGTTTCTCGCATTGTGATAAAACAACGGTATCTAGAGCCAGTAAATTTTGAACAACGTACGTCTCCACCCGAATATGGACATCTGGAAGCCCAAATTTGGAATTTATTTTATTATCTACCAGCCGCTACTCGGCCAGCCTTCGTCTGGCTTTTAAAAGTACCGGAAAAATGCCTAAAGTAAACACGAAATATTAAATTTAGAAACTGCACATAATTTTACTCTGCAGAACAAATTTGTCAAAGCACATTTCAATAAAAATGTATTACATATTAAAACAATTACAATGAAATAAGCAATATCCCTTAATACAAATATTAATTATCCTAATAAATAAATTAATCAATTTCCCTTTTCCTTCTCTCGAAAAATATTGAGATCCAAGAGAAACATTAAATTTAAAAACTGCACAGAATTATCCCCCTCATTTTTCCGAGTGGCAACAGTGCCGGTATTGTTGCTGATATAATGAGAGAGAATTATCGATTTGAAGATATTTCATCAAAAAGCATAAAATAAAAAAAAACTCATTCGAATTTTGAAAAAATCGCTTCGAGATGCACTGGTTCTTGTCTAGATGCACCGTATGTACCAAATTCCGTAGCCCTGGGTCTGTTAGCTTACGCGCAGGGCGAATAAAAGATCGAGACACACACAAGCTCATCCTTTTATATAGAGAGATTTCATATTTTGTAACACTTTAACGAAGTTTTGATTAAGAAACTTAACGATTTTAAAGCGAGCAATGGCAACACTGTACGGGGAAAAAATTATTTCCAGCGCGCGAGACTGCGTATCAGAAATTCTAAATATATGCTCTTTTATATATATGCTGTTATATATAAATATATGCTGTTGAATTGAATTTTGTGGTTTAAGTGCGAGAAACAGGGTATTTAATAAATAAAGGCAACACACGAAACGTTAAAAAAACGCGCCTTTGGGCGCAATATAAAATCTGAAAGCTTTCAGATTTTTTTTGCTATTATTATTAGCATCATCATCATATTTCGTGAAGTACAATTGGTCGAATAAATAAATATACTGAACGCAGTAGTTCTATTTGTATTCCAATAGCGACGAACAAGTTGCGTTGCTTGGATATTTCGTATTTTTTTCCGTATGTAGAGAGAATATGAACCAGTTTAAAATCTTCTCCACCAAGATAGACAGTTAATCTTCGTATATGATCTACAATAATGAAGCATATAATAGCAAAGAAACCTAACTTTCAACCAAGAGAAACCTAACTTAGAAGTGATATTTTTTATAAGCTCTTAAACAGCAATGAATCTCATAAGCTTTTATAGCCATCGGATTCATTGTAGTTCGAAGTACATTAAGCAGACTTAACAATTTTATAGCATGGATAACAAATGAAAATAATAATTAAGATAGTTAAAACGAAAAGAAATTTGCACAAATCAATAACAAGAGCAAGACCACGGACACCTTTTAAGGATATGAAACTACAAAAGAAGGAAGTTTAATGATAAAGTATAGCAGGCGCCAATCGATTCAACCAGCGTGTAATTTAATTTTTCAAAAAACCTGATTGGAGGATACGCGAATTGCATTAAGCTTCCTTCGTTTCTGGAGGATTTCACGTTACACTTCCATTTGTCAGCGTGATTAAATTCGCTGCTTTCTTTTTCTGGTGATGGACCACGCTTGGAGAAACTTTAAAGCCCATTCTCGGATAATGGCTCTTAAAATGACTGTTACAGAAATTTCTTCCCATGTTTGTTTTCATCCTCTTTAACAAAAGACTTTTCTTTTCTTTTTAGTTTTTTTACTATTATCTTCTGAAGTAGCAGCTTCCAAATTAAATGATAAGTAATTTCTTTTCTGGATAGATGAACAGAAAAGCAAAACTCAGATCTGTCGCATGGCGAGAAAAATAATTTGATTTTATTTAATGGGAAGTGGGTTGCAAATACTTAAAAACGTTTGGGGCTGCTTTCTGGAAATACGTATTTCTAAAATTGCATGCAGTTTTCGAGCGTGGTGTTATAGAACATAACAAAAAATAACATCTTTCCGAAGTGCCAGCTATTGTGCTATTTGTAAAACTTTATGTATTAGTGACAATATACAACGCGCATGTTTAGTCATAAACTGAATATATGTATTTAATATAATTTACCGAGTCTGTTGTATATTACATAGAGCTCAGGTAACTAACCTAGAAGTTGTAGAAACATTAGGTATCTTTTGAAAGCCGCAAGAGATGAAAAATGAGCAATGCCGTCGCCGGGACTCGAACCACGGGCCTCTGGAATACGCGCCTAACCTGCTGACCACTACACCACGAAGGCATACGAAGAAGGCGGGAGAAATACCATATAAGGTAAGTTAGTTTATACGTGACCCATAATTACTTAATCCAAATCAAAATGACATTAAATCTGATAATAAATTAAAGAACAAGAAACATATGTGTTATACGTTTCTCTTTGAATTGCAATAAATTAAATATGAGAAATAACATATTAGTATTAAACTGTTATAATTAATTATTTCTTAGAGACATGTTATTAGGAGTTATGTCTAGCTGTGCGCTTAGTTTGATCTATTGACTTTGAATTTAAATTCTATCACAGTGTATGTAAAGTAACTTGTTTATAAGTTGCAGAGCGTTTAAATTGCTAGCTTTGAATTGCTCTTTAGTTTGCTATCGCAGTTCATAACAATTCGTCACTCCAATTTAAAATAGAGATCATTACAATTTTCTGTTCATTTAATTTAATTCTTCTTGGTTACAACATAATGCTTTACGTCTAATGTTGTGGATAAATAGAAGGACCACTGTTAGTTCGACTCGAGTTCAGATATCGAGATCCATCTTTGAATACCGAGAATAGACTAACTGCGTATTTGTTTTCGTTGTTTTCTCCACGTATTACACTAACATATATCATTCGCCCTTAGAAAGTTTCCGAATTCTTCCGAAATGTCGTAATTAATTAAACAAACTTGAAAGAAGTAAACATAGGCTAAACAAAGCCAGTAAATATTGATTGATGTAAAGAAACTGAATTTCACAATGTTTCAGTTTAAAAAGCAATAATTATTTGCGTGTGGGTACTTACGTATTGGCGCAACTGCATTAATAAAAGTCGCCAAATTTTCGGAATGTGCCAAACTCTGGCAACCATGCTCGTAACAATCCTTCAGTCAAGCAACGATGCCGTTTCCGTATGCGTTCTGTTGTTTTTGTTGTGTTGCATTTTAAGTTCCAACGGCTTTTTTAAACAAATCGTGATACTTTTCGCCTTAAACTTAGTTTTAAAATATGAGCTTGTGGAATTTGCTAACAATAGAAGAAAGTGTAAGAAAATTTTTGCAGGCACACAGGATTTTGCTGAAAATTTTGCTCAAAAATTTTCTGAAGAGAACAACGAGGAAATGCGTTTCCTAGATACCACTTTTGCCAAAAATTGGACGAAGCCGAGTCTCCGCCGTTGTAAAACCTCTGATGTTTTTTAAGCGAAAATAGATCGGTGTGTACTTCAAGAAAAGAATAGTATAAAAAAAAATACTGGGAGATTTGAAGAATAAATGTAAGTATTTTATTTTTTTAATGCATCACATAATTCTTATTTAATAATTAAAATTTGTGTTTTAAATTGCTAAAGTATGTTTTCTTTTGATAACGCTTACCCACTTACGATAAATATCGATAGTTTGGGAAACTTTTTAATAAAAGAGACGCTAAAAGCACCATCTTGCACCCGTTATGTAATTTTTACCTTTTCATCCGTAAAAAATTGCCAAACTGCGCCAAGGTGTTTGCGTTAATACGTAAGAACCGCGGAGTGCAGTGCTATTAGTTGTTACAGCATGTAGTTAATTTAGAGAAGTGCAATTTATGATAGTCAAATAAAATTTTTAGATCAGTGCACGTTAGGATTGTACACAACAACTGAACGAAGTAAAGAATTTCTGAAGTTCCAATGCATTTTTATTTTATTTTTTGATTTGTAAAATTAAATGCTGTTGCTGTGATGTGATCTTTATTAAGACCCTAAAGAAATACCGAGGATGGATCCAAAAAAAAAACGTTGACAAAGGTTATAAACATTATTTATTAACAATAGACAAAAAATACAAGAGGGAATTCAACATAATCACCAAATCTATTTAGTCATGTTCTCTAAATGTAGACCAACTTGTTTAACTCGGCTTGGTAGAAATCACGTTCCTGCCCATTGAGCTGTTCTTGGTAGTTGTTTTTACGTCATGTTCTGAAGAGAACCTCATTCCAGATAAATGTTCCTTCGATTGTGAAAGAAAGGAAATAATCACTGGCTGCTAAATCTGGGCTGTATGGGAGGGGGGTTGACTGCAGACTTCTCACTTAAACTTTTGCAACAATTCTTCAGATTAGCGAGCAGTATGGGTACTGCCATTATCATGCAATAAGATGACACCGTCGATCAACATGTCAAGGCACTTGCGTCAGATGGCTTCTCGTAAACTTCTCAAAGAGCACAATAACGATCGGCAGTAACGGTATGGCTAGATCAGGAAAACGAATTACAGCTTGCCCCTCCAAGCGAGACCACGTTTCTAAACGTCTTGCCTTTTCAATCGCTTTGACGCGTCTGTGAACTTACTTTGTGTACCCACACAACCACTGCTAGAAAACTAGTGCCATCTGTCTATACGCTGGGGATAAAGTATTTCCTCCACAACAATTACTTTTCAAATGTTAATGCTTGTAACTATTTCTTTGGATCCACCTACGTATTAAGTCTCCGTATATAAAAATTCGATCCTTAAGGAAATATTAGGTGATGCACAAGTCTAAAATAAATATTTCGCATCTCTCCTTTAGACTAGAAGTTATAATGCAGTTTGTAATTAGAAAATGCTATGTTTTATATCCGAGTATTTATAGTTGACGCTGATTGTAAAATGGTGTTCATAAAATGTTTAAAAATTCCCACACTATGGTGTCTTGCTGAAGAAACGTAAATACATACCCACCTTCCTTCGCTGAATTCATACATTCCTTTGAAATATACTTGAAAATTTATGGTATACACAGGTAAAACGGATAAGAAGGTTATTGTACGGTACCGAAGAAGCCGTAGCAAAACCGCTTTCAAAAACTTTATTTTTAAACTTGGGGGCTCTACTAAAATAATCTCAGACAATGGAATGCAATTTGTGAGTAACATTTTTGAGAAGCTGAACGCAGATCTGGACATAAAGTACATGAGAATGAAGTCCTACCAACGAGCACAAGAACGTTCAAAGAACTTTCAGTGCAAGTGCTTCACAAACGTGTCGGGAACATTCAGGCAGAACGTTCTATATCACATCTATATGTTACAGTTCTAAGACGGACAATAACACGTCAAATAATTGTGTTTGTAACACTTTCATGCAACGTGTAATTAACGTTCTAGTATAACGTTTTTGGCATGTTTTAGCTGAACGTTCTGAATCACGTCTATGCATTGCAGTTCAATAATGGACAGTAGCACGTCAAGAGCGGAGCTACTATCACTTTTTTATAACGTTCTATGAATATTCTTCTAACGTTCTAACAGAACGCTCCTTTAACGTTCAGCAGAACGTGGTGAATCATGTCAAGATGTTACAGTTCACAAAAACTGGTGTTACTAACACTTTTGTGAAACGTTCCTAGAACGTTCTATGGAAGTTCCGATAACCTTCGGTACCCATACAGTAATCTAAACACACACTCCATTTCTGTATTAGTATTGATCAATAATAAACCACCGAGCGAAAAGTGCTATAAATATTAAAAATTAACAAATGCATTTTATAATGAAATTTGCACAGAGTTTACTTCACAATACAAAATTTATAGCTTTTCCGTATGTAAATTTACAGTATAAGTTGTAAGGTTTTAGTTTAAACTAATCAAGTTTTGTTTTAATTTCCCTTTCCTATGTGTTCTTATTTCAACTTCCCGTTAGAATGAGCGCGCGTTTAAGTTTCAGCTTTATGCTAATTTGAAGTGGAGCCAAGTTTGTATTTAAGCGTTAGCAAGGAACTTCTCGGGGTGAGAGAGCTTTTAGTCTCAGATCACTGCTGCTCTGTTCGACGTTCGCCTGACTAGCTAATATTTAAATTCTAAGAGCGCTGTTACTCTATTACTTATTGAAGTAAATCTAAGTGCGTTAGTATTATTAAATCTTGTTAGCACCATTTAGCATACAGGCCAACCTCGCGTTCATAGCTCTGTGAGCAACGACGATTTAATTTCTATTTAACTTTAAACTATTTGATTGTTCAGTTTGGATCCAAGTGCGGTCATTATTTTCTGTTATCCCTCCCGAGTTGGGAAATGGCTGTACATAATCGTGGTTTAATAAAAGAGGATTTTGAATCCTTCTTACGTGCAGTTATCCCACCACTTAACCACGGTATTCTACCACAGAACATTAGCTGCATTCAGCTCCCTGTTCAAGATCAGGACTTCAACTACCTCACGAATATGTTCACCAAGAGTATGCATAGAACTCTCAGTCCTAACAAAGTACAAGAATGAATGTTGCATTAATATTTTATTTTTCAACAATCCGATGTAGATACAAAGAAAAAAAATTAATCAAATTTAATATCGTACTCTTCTTTTGATATACAATTCTTTTTTCATAATGTTCATAGAATATTGCATAGTGCTTAAAAATCTCTCCAAGAGTGTATACAAGTCATGGCACTTGCATCATTGTCTTTCAAAACTGCTGTTTATAAAGTAACTTAATAAATGCTTCATAAGCTGATAAACAAGACTGTGTTGGATTAAAACTAAGTAATTCAATCTAAACGAAAATATAAAATCTACATTGAAAAATTTTGCAAATTACAAATGTACAATTGTTTTTAGTCCAAAGGGGCTTTGTCCCTGAAGGACTTTGTTTTCGTTTTGAGATTTTGCGTCGGAAACATTAAAAGTCTGTATCACTTTTCAAACTGTTGCCACAAAATATTGCAGCCCTGTATTATATTTAAAGCAATTAAATAATGAAGAATGTGTATAAATGTACGTATGTTTCTCGCATTGTGATAAAACGACGGTACCTAAAGCCATCGAATTTTGAATACCGTAATCCTGCTGCGAATATAGGCATCTGGAAGCCCAAATTTGAAATTTGGAATTTGTTTTATTAACGATTTCATATTTTGTAAAACTTTAACGAATTTTTGATTAACAAACTCAAAGATTTCAAAGCGGGCAATGGCAACGTTATACAGAAAAATAACTTAAAAGTAATAAAAAAAATCTGAAAGATTTCAGATTTTAAATTACGTCCAAAGGCGCGTTTTTTTAACGTTTCGTGTGCTACCTTTTTTTATTAAATATCATGTACTACGTACTCAAACCATAAAATTCAGTTCAAAATCAATATCGCAAAATCATTTTAAAATGAAAATATCTTTAGAATTTCCGTAAGTCTCGTGCGCTGGAGATAAATTTTTTTTTTCCGTACAGTGTTGCCATTGCTCGCTTTGAAATCATTTAGTTTGTTAATCAGAAATTCGTTGAAATGTTACAAAACATAAAATCGATAATAAAGCACATTTCAAATTCAAAATTAGGGCTTCCAGATGCCCATATTCGCAATAGGATTACGTCATTCAAAATTCGATGGCTCTAGGTTTTATCACAATGCGAGAAACATGCATACATTTATGCAGATTTTTCATTTTTTAAAATTTAATGCAGAGCGATAACATTTAGTGGCAACAATTTGAAAAGTGAAACGGGCATTCAGAGTGAATCAACGCAAAATCGCAAAACGAAAGTAATAGTCCTTCGGGACTAAATCCCTTTGTACTAAAAAAACATTTTTATCTGCAGCGCGTGAGACTGTGTGTAGGAAACTCTAAACATATGCTCAGTTTAAGAACATGATATTCAATAAATAAAAGTAACATACAAAATGTTTAAAAAACGCCCCTTTGGGCGTAATTTAAAATCTGAAACCTTTCAGATTTCTTTTAAAATTTTTCTGATAATATAGTCATTTACAGCGAAACTTATCACATGTATTAATGAAATAATATCCTATTTTTAGTTTATATTGGCTAAAGCGTTTTTTTACCTTCTTTCTGATTGGTTAAACCATCCTCTTCCCTCTCCGTTCTCCAAAAGCCACGTGATCACACGCAATGGTTCTCTCTATTCTCTTCTGATATGGAAATTAGAGTTTCAGAAAGCATTGCTTCCTTTTACCCTTCTTCAAGCAAAAATCCGCGCAAAATTTATATACAAACTGGTGACGTCACGCTTCGCGATATATACCAGTGATCATCTTGATAAATTATGTAAGAATTACAGATTGTTCCAATTCTGTATTTGTTACAGATATTTCCTTTCCTTTTGTTTGCATTTCCGTAACTAAACAAGACTTTCGTCTGTAAATTTCGAGCATTTTTTTTTCCTTTTGTTCGCCTTTCTGTAAATAAACCAGACTTTCGTCTGTAAATTTCGAGCATTTTTTTACACTGTAGAACGTTTCTGTTACGTCTAACTAGAATGTTCTGAATGCCGTCTATATATATAGACTCTGAGACACAACAGTACATGAAATAGTTGGGTTTGTAATACTTGCATCTAATGTGCCAGAAACTTAGTTTCCAAATTGTGAATTCACGTAATAATTTGCAGTTCTTTAATGGAAGAGAACACTGCAATTTTCTGGAAAAGGTATTATCTGTTTGAAGACTTAAGCTTGAAATGTTACATTTACAGATATATGTCATGCTTTATACAAGCATCAAAATTCAAATTCTATTATTTTTTCACATTCTCTTAATTCATTATAGACATGCCATTTATTAATGAAATTTTACACTTTTTTCTCTACATTTATATGTAATTCCTCCTATGCAATATTATCTAGACCTTATATTTCCATGAAAACTTTACCCGCAATACCTTTTAATTACATATAAAATGAAGATTTGTTGCAGTTCTTTTTTATGTTAGAAATGTATTGTTACGAATTTCACATTTATTTGGCTATTTATTTAGCATTGTAATTAAAATTCCTTTTTGTTTCCCCGTGCAACGCAGACGATTTTTGAAGAGAAAGCTACGACGAAAAACAAATAGCAATAAAAATAAAAGAGCGCGTGCATTTGATGCTTAATAAATAAATATCTCGTAATTACTGTTGCCATTCAGAAAAATCTAGAAAAATCGTGATTGTTCTACTGATAATTAAAAAGCTTATAAACGCCGAGGTGAAACACCTCATCTCAGTTAGTAGTTGTTGTTGTTGCTGTTATACTTGTAGCTGTAAAAAGCGAACTGCTGTTTGTTTACTTAATGCTGTATTGATTGTAGCGATTTCGCTGTGAGATAGAACTATTTTATCTGTTTTGAACTGAGTTTTTGCTAAACGTTTGAGATATTGTGATATTGTGCGAAGATCTGTGAAGAAATATTTCAGCATTTTAATTTATTTCTTGTGGAAAGAATAAATTTTTGTTAACTTTTTAACGACTTGTGCATTCAATATATAACGAACCCGTACGCACGTAACAATTTTTGGTGTCAGGAGTGGGGTATTTTGAATGCCATTAACTAGAGCAATGGAAGAACAATTAAGGCAATTTATGGCAGCCTTTGCTGCATTTAAAGATGAGATGAAAGATTCTGTTAAAGAAGAGATAAAATCCGTTAAAGAAGAGATGAAAGCTGGTCAAGCATCTGTTAAAGATGAAATGAATGTTGTTCAAGAAAAGATGGAGAAATCTGTTAAGGAAGAAATGAAGGCAGTTCAGGAATCTGTTAAAGATGAAATGAAGGCTGTTCAAGAAAAAATTGAAGAAGGTCAAGAGGAAATGAAAAGAGAAATTACCAGCGTAATAGAAAATAAATTCGAGGCCATGGAAGGCAGAATTGACGCTGTTGAAAATAAAGTTGAACAAATAGAAGGAAGAGTTTCTGCGGTGGAGCAACGAATCGAAGGAAGAGTCTCTGCTATCCAACACCAAATCGAACAACAAATTGATGGTTTCTGCAAACAAATGGTTTCAAAACAACAAATGGTTTCTGCAGTTTCGAAAGAAGTTGATACTTTAAAGAAATTCGTAGCGACGGCAGGAAGCAATTCGGATACTGTTAAATTTCTAGCCATGTCTGCGCATCCCTCTCTGAAGCTATCGACATATGATGGGAAGACCTCCTGGCAAGTGTATAAAACAAAATTTTCTATATTTGCGGAAGCTAATGGATGGGATTCCCATGCTAAGGCCTGTCATCTTGCCGCTTCTCTGAGAGCAGACGCAGCGGATATCCTTCAGACTCTTCCCGAAAACAAAAGGCTAGATTTCGAAGCTCTGTCCGGCGCATTGGAGCTGCGTTTTGGAGAGAAGTGTTTAAAAGACTATAGCAGGCTTCAGTTAAAATCTCGTCAACAGAAGCCTACGGAAACACTTCAGGAGCTCGACACGGATGTTGAAAGGTTGTCCCACCTCGCCTTTTCGGAGTGTCCGACAGAAACAAGAGAAATCCTGTCACTGCAATACTTCATCGACGGCATCCGGGATCCTGAAATACAGAAAGCACTGCGAATGGCTGATGTGAAGGACTT
>KK119009.1:461357-484983 GCA_000611955.2 Stegodyphus mimosarum
AAGAATAACTGCACTTGAAAGGGATTTAAAATCCTCTTTTATTAAATCAATATTATTTACAAATCACTTCCCAACTCGGGAGGGATACAGAAAGTAAAAGACCACACTTGGGTCTAAATGAACAATCAGATAAATTTAAACTAAAGCTAAATAGAAATTTAATTGATATTTGCTCACAGAGGTCTTCGCGGAGTTGGCCTCTAACTAAATGGTGCGTAGCAAGAATTACTAATACTAGCGCACTTGGATTTATTTCAATAAGCAATCACGTAGTAAGCGCTATGGCTTAGAATTTAGCTGCTAGCTGGTCAGGCGAACGTCGAACAGAATGACCGTGATCTGAGACTAAAAGCTCTCTTCACTCTGAGAGATTTCTACCTCTGGTTTAAATAGTACTTGGCTCTACTTCAAATTAGCATAAGCTGAAAACGCGCGCTTCTTCTGACGGGAAGTTGAAACTGAGAAGAGATAGAAAGATTTAAATTAAAATAAAACTTTGTTAGTTTAACTAAAACCTTACAAATTAACCAAGAAATCAAGTTACTGTTCTTGATGAAGTTCTAAATACTTTTGGCAAATCATACAACTCTTTAATGCTTTTTTGAGTAGCTGGTGTCCTTTAGGAATCCAGAAACATGATCTGACCTTGGCTAAAGTTGCAGCAATTCCTCCATGCATTATCTTCTCATGTTCTTTGCGTACAATTAGAATCGTCAGTCGGAAATTTTAGGTAGGATTATTGGATGCTTATTATCTAGTGAGGAGTCAGAAAATTCCAATCTTCCTTTCAAGCTCATGATTTCCTTTTCATCAATATAAGGAAGAAAATTGTACAAAGAATTTTTTTCAACCGAATTACCTATTTTGAAGAATTTATATTCTTCGGCAAAAAACTTCTTTTGTTTTGATCCTATCCAGAAATTTTCTGCTCCTTGTAACTCTTCAGCTGTGAGAGTTCCTTGACTGTTGCTAGTTTTTCTTAACTTTCTAATGAAACTTGTTGTCCAAGCAGTGACTCTTAAACACCTTCTCTAATTTGCTATATTTTGATATGTAGAAAAGATCATCTGTACTCCTTTCGATTGTACATTCAAGTTGATGTATATCACCGGATCCCTCTCGGTATTCCAGTTTGTTTTCATCTACTGTTTCTTTAATATCTAATATTGGCCAAAGCTCATGACAGAGTTGAAGCCACTGGGGACCTTGCGTCCAAATGGTCTCGTTTATTAACTTGGAAATCTTCGTTTCCTGAGATACGAGATCTGCAATCTTGAGGTGAGCTCAATTTTTGTATCTCTTTGACATGATTCTTGACAAATGGTTCGAAGACTTCAGGTTGTTTTTGGATCCAAAAATAAGTATTTGTTGAGTCCGTCCATAAATAGCACGGAATTTTCAATTTCAGTGTCTTCAAAATATTGCTGACTAACTTAACTGATAACAATGCCATCATTAATTCTAACCTCGGTAAAGTAAGGGGTTTTAGTGGGGCTACCCTATTTTTAGAAGAGGCAAAGGCCGCTTTGATTTTTTTATTATCTGTCGTGAAACGTAAATATGCGACTGTACCATAGGCTTTGGCACTTACATCTGAGAAGCAATGTAATTAGAGATTTTCGATATAAAAGTTCGAGGGTGTAAAAAGGTAACGAGAGATGGAGAATTCAGCCATTTGAGGTAGCTCTTCACACCACTGTCTCCATTCAGATGACAAATCTTCAGGCAACGGTTCATCCCAATCTATTTGTGACGACCAAACACTTTATTCTAACAGTGAAAGGTTCTAAAATTCCAATCGGATGGACACATCCGACACAAAGAAGAAATCGTTTTGCTTCTCTTGGTTCAGATGTGAAAGACAGTAGGTTTCGAATATCAAAAGACAGTAAATCCTTTGAATTATCCCATGCCATACCTAACACCTTAAATGGAAGATTTTCTCTATTAAGGGCTTCAGGATTTTTATCTGAAACGATACCCTGTTTTACCCACAATTCATGTAGTTGTCTTACTATGCCATTAGTGAATCTGCATGCTTGCTTCCTTAAATATTTGGACCGATTCTAGACTTGTAGTTAATGCTTCATTGATCATTAGTTGGCTTCCAATCACATCATCTATATATAAGTTCTCATTCAAATAGTAAACCGTTGTAGAATAGAGTTTATTATATTTTCTCAGATGATGTTTAATAGTAGTGGTTAACAGAAACGGACTACTAATTATTCCGAATAAAACTCTAGTGAACCTATATATGTCAAGAGGGATGGTTTCATCATTAGGGAATTCAGAGAACAGAACCTGGTTGTGTCCCGATCCTTTCCATGCATAAGAATTTGTAAAAGGGCTTGTTTTATATCTCCGGTGAAAGCTATTGGATTATACCGAAATCTTAACAATATTTCGAATATAAATTTGGCCCAACATGTAGATAGTCATTTAAAGAAGTGAACCCTGGGCCATGCGACGATGCATCATAAACAATTTACTTGTAGCTCGATCCTCGCGTATAACTTCCCTATGTGGTAAGTAAAACACGGCATCCTCTTCATTTGAAATTTCTGTTACTGCTTCGATATTATTTTGCTTTAACTGGTCTCTTAATACGTTCCTGTATTCGGAAAATAGATAAGGATTTTTTTAAATCGTTTTCTAAGTTGATTAAATCTTTATTCCGCGATTTCTCTATTATTATTTAGATTTGATGTGCTTTGTTTCCAAGGCAATCTAACTTTGTAGCGAGAATTTTCATGTGTTATATTTGATTCGAAATATTCGATGACCTCATTTTCAGTTGAATCGAAGCTTTCCCCCTTATTAATAGGTCTTAAGTTTTCCAAGTTCCAAAACTGTGCTATTTGTTTGGAAATCAAATCTTCCTCTACAACTACATTGAAAGCTAAAGAGACATCATCATCATCTTTTCGTCCATGTAGGCACCAGTCGAAAATAGTTTCCACTGCAACAAGGTTTTTGCTTAAGTATTTAATGTGTCCCATTACTATGTTGTAATAATAATCTGCTCCAATTAGAATGGCAGTGGGTTTTTTTCAATAGGTAAAATCTGCGAATATTAAATTTTTTAGTTTTCTGTATTTCTTAATTTCTTCTGATTTAGGAGGAGGAATATCTGTACCTGATATATGATCAGTTACTAATAATTCAACTTCTATTCTAGAATCGGGAGAACTTCTATGTTCTAAACTTAATTTAACTACGTCATAATTATTTTGGATGAGTGAGGTATTCCTAAAAGTGTAGACAGTCAATTTTTCTTCTCGTATGACTTCGAGGTTTAATCTGTTCGCTAACTCGCGGGCACAAAAACTTTTCATACTTCCACTGTCCAAGAGAAGTCTGGCAAACACCTTTTCCTTAGCTGTTTTAACTTTTATCGTGCAAGTCTGTAAAAGAATCATGTTATTTACACTACTCGAAACGACCGAAATAATTTCTTCTTTCTGTTCCTTGATTTGTGTATCATTTCTCGAAATGGATATATTATCCTTTTTATCACTTGCTCTATTTTTAACCATCGAACATGATTTAAAACATATGGCTTCCGAATGTTTACCTTTGCAAATTTTACAAATTTTAGTTTGCCGTTGCCGACATTCTGAGATTCTGTGTTTAGGTGCAAGGCACAAAAAACAACGCCCTTAGCTTCTTCAAAATATCTCTCTTCTCATTAACTGTAAAGCATAAGCAGGATTCTGAGTCATGGTTTTGAAAACAAAAAATGCAGTTCCGATTTGATGCCGCAGCGGCCATAAATTCATTTGTAGTGACAGTTTGTGTATGTTTTGGCGTCGGTGGATATCTGTTAATAGTATTCATTTCCGGTTTTGACTTGCGTGGAAAGGATAAGGAATTAATTTTTTCTCGGGATTCTATTTCTAATCGAAAAAAGTCTAGAAATTTGTTTAAATCATAGGTTGAAGGATTTCCAGTATTTGTACAATGAAATTCTTAAGTTAATCGTTCGGGACAATTTTCATCAAAATTGGAATGCAGTGTTGGAATATGTTTCTGGTTTCACACCGACTGCTAAAAGGCCTCTGATTTCAACGTTAATTGTATCATAAAGTTTTCGCAATTTATTTGAACAACTTTATTTTAACTTTGAACGGGATTTAAATTTAAGAGATTAGAAATGTGTGTATTGATAATAAGGTCACTTTGACCGGATCTATTTTTAAGAATGTCTATAGCAGAGTCATCATTAGCGTCTGAGATTGAGAGACCTTCTATGACAGATGCTGCGTTTCCACATAAATAAGTTTTCAAATAATTAAATTTTTGGTCTTCGAAAGCGTAACATTATCATGAATAGTAACCTTGAATGAATTCCAAAAATTCTTCCAATCCTTGTTGTCTCCGGAAAATTTATGAATTAACAGTTTGGGCAATTTCATGTTACCTTCAATCTGTCTTTTGGTTTCAACTTCCGTAGATGAATTATTTAAACTCGAATTGACATTTTGAATATTGTATTTCTTTAAATAATGGTTGATTTTAGACTTCGTTATTATTATTTTATCGTTATATTCCATAAAAGTGTTAATATGTGACTCTAATTTTGATTCATCTTCAATCAAATTTTGTTTTTGTTTTTTTTCATTTAAATCGTGTAGTTCCGTTTCTTTACTATTTAACAATTCCAAACAATTTTCTAACTCTTCTTTTTAAATATTCATCTACATTTTTAATAATTTGAGTCAGAAGCACGTATATGTGCTCGATTCTTATTTAGTGTCTTCTATTCCATTTTGATAAATTACCAAAGGAGACTTACCATTAGCAGGCTTCGCTTAGAACGCTTAATCCAAAAAGCGAAAAACACAAAATTTCAAATCAATCAGATTCTTCCTCCGGCCCCATGCACCAATTTGAAACGAAATTCTAGTTCAATCAAATTCAAATAGTAAACCGTTGTAGAATAGAGTAGTTTGATTATCAATTTGATTCAAGTTCGAATCAAATTGATAATCAAAAATGAGATGCATGGCCTGGAGGGTTTTACATAATTTTAATTAAAACTTAATTATATACATATATACATAATATAGACTAAATGCCTAAATTGAATGTCAACGCTTAAAAAGCAAGAACTGAATAGTTTCATCAAAATCTAATCGAATTATACTGCGTAATAGTTCGAACTCTACCCTCAAGAAGACTAACTATCAAAACAAAAAATATTTTGCAAGCCATGTGTTCAATAGATGAACTTCTAACGCCATCTCTTGGCAATATCGAGGAATATTCCTCAACAGTCTTTCAGGAAAAAAGCCCTTTGGACAAATAAAATGAATAATTTGAGGTTTGCCTGAAAGCTAGGTAATTACTATAATTGTAACCGGAGAAGCATCTACTTTGTAGCACATGCTAGAAACGTTTTAACAAAGACCATGGTACAACACTGAAGTGTTGTACACTGCGAGAAAAAAAAAGGACATTTCTATATCTCCCGTTCTACTGAGCCGATTGACGAAATTCAAATTGCGTTTTCCATGTGTTGAAAGCGCGACTTAGGCTATGTATTAGATTTTTACATAGCATTGTTGTAATATGGGTATTTTGACACAAAATCAGACTTTTTCTGAAATGCCATGCCAATTTTTTTCTATATTTCTCAGCAATAGTGCTAATAAAAATTAAATTTTTAATTTCTGCATTTTTCAGAATGGTTATTCATGTCCCAAATGAGAGAAATTTGTTATGAAACTGAGTCATGAAACCTTTAGAAAATTCGATTATTCATAAAGCATTACTTTTAGAAGTTAGTAGCTGTGATATTGATAATGGCTGTTGAATGTATGCCTTAATCTTCTTGCAAAGCGAAAGAAAACTTGAGCAGCTGGGGACGGGACACTTGACATTGTTGTACAATCCTTTTCCAGCCACTCAAGAATGTTCTAAACGTTTTATAAATCTAAATAAAGGAAAAGGGTTTATCTGAATGTGGGGGGAAAATGTTGAACATGTCCTCGTACCTAATTCTGCTTTCACAAATTTATTTGCTCTATTATTTGCATTTCTTTTATTACTTCATTTAATTTCTATACTATTATTTAATTTGCTGTTTATCTGCCTTTTGTTAATTAATTCTAGATCATCAATTTAGTTAACTAATAATTATTTATTATTTATGATTAGTTTATTTAACTGTTCTTGGCCTCCTCCTGTAAAGCTCCCGCACTTCTAACTATAGAAATTAAATCCTAGACATGAAGGGACTTCAGTATTTTCATTTTATATATGAGTCATATTTGAAAACCGTAAGTAGTTTCATTTTTCAGGTTTTTAAATTCAGTTCCTTCAAAAATAGTTTCAGGTGTGTCAAAGTGCTTCTCTGCCTGAGTAATTGTTTTGCCAAATTTTGACCGTTTGCTTTCTGGAAGACTATTCTCTGACCAACTGGGGAACAGTGAAATAAATGTAAAAATGTAAAAAATGTAATTTCAGCTACGTGAGTAAATCAATCATGTTCTTGTGATTAATTCTGGGTGGGTTTTTTTTTTCCTTTTAGTTATAATAAATGCTTGCTTGTTTATCTTTCGGCAATGCTTTATTTTTCATTTGATTGGGTTTGGTTTAGTTTATTATGGCAAATCACACTAGGGTTATCTGCCTAAGGGAATGGATGCCTTCGTGAAGGACTTTTTAATGAAAACTGGATCGTTACACCTGGGGAAAACCAAGAAAACGTCCATGCTGTCAGACCGTTCTCCTTGATTTGGACCAAGTCGGCAGTACCAGTGTTTAGCGATTTTACTGCTCTACCGCTTGTGGACCTTTTTAGATTAGGTTTCATTAAAATTTTTTGCAAATTATCATTATTAGTCGGCTGAAAGAAGTTTTTTTAGCTCTACGTTTATAAAAAAAAAATCGGGTTAATTTTCAGTGTTTAATTTAAAAACGTTGCTTTAAAATTTGAATTTTTAGTTTACTAATTCTGAATAAACTGACCTTGAAACTTTGATTTTATATCAGTGCTTATACAGATATCTTATTTTTTATGATCGTCTACAATTATTGTTGAGCATAAAATGCATAAAATTAAAAAATTAGCTCTCAGAATTTTACCTCCTGAATATTAATTAAATTTGGTAAATATTTATTATTATCTCTTTTTTTATTAAACTTACTTGATTCCTTCCTTCACAATTCAAATAAAATTCGCAGCTATTTTCTGATTTGTTTTTAAAATTTGTATTTTTTAGTAATTTTTATAAATTTTTCGAAACAATTTTTTAATTATAAAATTTTGATCATCACCTTAAAGTAGACTATTTCTAGGCATACCTGCAAAAAGTAGAGTTTTTTATTCAAAACTTCAAAAAAATATACGTAAATTTCTATATTGGCGCGTTTTGAAATTTGGCATATTCGTTATATGCGATAAAATGTGATGCTGTAGCACTTTGTTAAAATAATTTGAAAGTATTAACGAAGCACCTTTTTTTTCCGCTCCTGCACAGTGAAAAAAAGGAAAGAAAAATAGGTTACTATTAATTAAAAATTTCTCCAAATGAATTATTCTTGGCTCAAACTGAAAAAAAAAATGTGTGTCAAGATAAATTTTTTAATTTCTCAGTAAATTTCTCTCCAAATTTCACAAAATTTAATATTTGGCATAATTTGAGTCGTAGAATCGGAATATGGAAAAAAAATCGGTATGCCATTTCAGAAAAAGTCCGATTTTTTGTCAAAATACCTATGTTAGAACAATGCTATATATAAATCTAATATACATCCTAAGTTGCGCTTTTGAGACACGATAAACACAAATTAAATTTCGTCAATAGGCCCGGTAAAACGGGAGATATAGAACTGTCCCATTTCTTTTTTGTGCAAGGTGTACATTATATACTGAGAACATAGAATCTTTATCATGTTCGTAAATGATAAACAACGATTACTGAGGGATTCTGGGTTTCTATATTGGTATTCCGTGGAGTGCTATCAGCCCAACGATAGCCAGGTATTTAGTTAGCATATTCAGTTAAACGACCATCATGTACTTAGGTATCAGTACCTTAGGTTTCTGGTGAAAACTTCCCATATACGTCCTATAGGTACGAAGTTACATGTAAGTCAATTTATTGAGACTTTCTCTGACGTGTTTGAAGTAGGAGATCCAGTTTAGTTGGTCTTCTATCGTGATACGTATTTGTTTTAATACAAGCACTGAAAATCCATGTACGATGCTTAGCCTAATTCTTTTGTTGATTATGACTGCACTTGTCTTTTGAGTGGAAATGAGTAGTTTATGCTGATCAGCTTATTGTGTAAAGATTTGAAAATTAATTTGAGAATTTTTGTTTCTATTAGGAAACCATCTGGTTGGGTGACAATTTCAGGGCACGTAAAGTACCTAAACTTCCTTTCGCTTGGCTGATCCTGACATGTAATCAGTCCACTGCCAGGTTTAGACTGGATACAAAAACTGGGGGAAAATAACGCTTTTCTTTTTACAGATGAACTTCTTGTTGAAATAAGATGAGAACTCCCAGTGACTACTGCATCTGAAGTCTTAGGATCTCAAAAATGTGTTCCTTAGAAATTTTTAAAATGTCGCTAGCTTGGAGAAAAGTCGCTAAATGTTGTCAACTTTGGAGTCAAAATTTTAAAATTCGGTAGACTTACCAGCTTCTATCTTCAGTTTTCCCTAAACTATTTACATATTTCAAAAGTTGATTTTTTGTACATAAAAATTGTATTAAATTATAAACGGTTTATAAATTAAATTAGAGGTCAACGTTTACCGTAATCCAAGAATTACAGCTGCAACAAAATAATAAAGCAGTTAACTTCATGCTAAGTTTATATTCACAGATAAAAAAATTACAGGAAACACGCAATGAATCAAAACAATTTTACGGTAAAAGAAGTTGAAAAGAAAAAAACCAATAAATAAATAAAAACTATATAACAAAATACAAATAAGCATAAAATAAGTAAACGCAAATATTTACATAAAATTGTAAGAATACACAGTCCTTCCTGAGCAATGAAATTCCCTTTTTGGCTAAATTGGAAAGTTTTCGACGAAAAGAAGGTAATTCAAATAACTTGAATTAATTGACATTATTCCATTATTCAGCTTTAATTAGATTATTCACTCAATAACATTTGAATTGTAAGAAAATACATAAAGCAAAACATACTGAGACACTTCTTAAAGAATTTCGTCATTGAACAAAAATGCTTGCAAGGTAAAATTTGCTTAAAATATCTACAAAATAATTCCTCAAGGGTATAAGAATTACAGACTATTTTGTTCTAGAGAAATAACGCATTTTGTTTGTTCATACGCTGAACAGAGAGAAAATTCTATAATTTTGGTTAGAACTCCGAAATATGTTCTTTGAGGCTTTAAAAAACCGAATAAAAAGCATAAAAAAACCAGTACTTATTCAGAAAAAGAAAAATTACTGAAAAGAACCCCTTTTCGATCTTTTATCATACTTTTTTATTTCACTTTACTTCGACTGGAAGACGAATTCAATGGTTTTTACCAAAGTTTGGGGAAAATAGAAAGAATTTCTACCTCGTAAAGACTTTTGAAAAGCTGCAAGATTCTGTATTTGTCCAGAAATCTGACATTTGATTTTTAAGTTTGGGTACATAAAGAATCTGATTTAATGCTACAAGTGATATAATATGATGTAGAAATTTGGGGAAAAAGCAGCGATCAGTTATTCGCTTCAAGAAAATGTCATGCTATCGAAAGAGACCACTCTTCGTAAGACATTAGCGTTAGTAGACCATTTTCCTTCAGACGACTGAAAGAACTTCAATGTAAAAATTCATCCTCTAATACTTAATTGCATAGTCTTGGGAGCATTGTCAGAATGTCATTTCTTTCTAAAATGTTTCAGCACTAAGATGCACTACAAACAGCATTAAATGTAAAATATTTTATTTCAGTAAACTTTACTTCAATTAAATAAAACTTGCATAACGCTTTCAAGTAACTAACTTCATATTTCAATGAAAATATCCATTTTAACCGCTCTCGAATTCATTTGAATGATATTTTTGCGTGATAATTTTTTGTGCGGACAGAATAAAGAACTCTTTTTTTTCAAAACGGACTGTGAAATGGATTTAAAAGGGGTTCAGAAGAGATTTTTTAGTGATATCTGTACGTACGCACGTATGTATGTATCTCGCATAGCTCAAAAACGAGTTGTAAGGTATATTTTAATTTTATAACAGTTATTTTAATTCCAATGTACTTTCTTATCGACTTTTGTTTCCACTTACAGCTCCCTACCAGAATGAGATTTTAGAATCGAACTAAATGCAAATGAGTTAGAAGTAGTATTAAAGGAAGGTTCAACTTAGTTCGTGAGAGACAGTTAGGAATACTGAGTAACGCGTGTTTGCCTTCGAGCTAAATCTCTATAGAGGCTGTTACGCTCGGCTGTATATTACGTGCCTTTTGATATTCACCGGCTAGTTTAAATTAAGGGCCAACTACGTTAGATTTGTGTTAGCTTAGGCTAGCATATTTGACGCCCGGGGCACGATACCCTTCTGCAGGCCCCCCCCCGAAAAACATATATTAATGTAACATATAGAATATAATACAGAAATAAAAGATTACAGTACCTAGCTTAAAATATTCTATAATATATTGCGAATAGACACTGCTCAACAGTGCTTCTGCAAAACACTGTACTGTTTTTCGAGATGTATAGAAACAAAGGCTCAAGTTAGGCTTTAAATTTGAAATAAAAAAAATCTAGTTAAAAAAACAATATTAGAATTGGATTCGGAAATGTGTCTGTCAGTAGAAAAATCGGACATACGTTCATCTAGAATAAGTTAAAGATATTATTTATGTTACATACTTATTTAATTTTTTTTAAAACGTACAGTTTTTAAATAATGAATAAGTTAAGTCGATATATTTAATAACTAGGAAACCCAGCTGTCATACGGAATGACAATTTTTGTCTGCTAATTCAAACTGAATTACCCAGGACAGGCGGCGAGAACGCCCCTTTACTTACTGGCCCACGGGGTTTCCCCCTTCTACTTGCTTAATTGCTTAAAGTAGAGTGCAGTGAAGGAAACCACTGGCGGTACATTTCTTTCTTTGCTCAGTGGTTTCTTTTTCTCGAGAAAGCCGTTTTTGTGCAGCTTTAGCTCCTGTTCTCTCCTCTTCAGTGCTGATTTTCTAGGAGGCATTCTTAAAAGAAATTACGTTAAGACGTAGTTTTTACGTAAAACAGATGACTGCTAATGCAGACAAATGTTCATCTTCCCCCTGAGATGCTCAATTTGCGTTCAGCCTTAAATTGCTTCAAAACCAGACGATTGCTGCAAACAAATGCTCATCTTCCCCCTGACACGCTCAATTTGCGTTCAGCCTTAAATTGTTACAAAAACAGATGATTGCTAATGCAGAGAAATGTTCACCTTCCCCCTGACACGCTCAATTTGCGTTCAGCTGAAAATTCTATTTAAAATACAATGTCGGAATAAAATCGGGCAAAATTTTAAACTCTTTACGCGAAAGGATAGTTAGCACAGGAGTTTGGGTAAACATACCTGATGAGATGTACTACGCGCAGCTCGTTAGTTGGTTTCGTCTCCTTTAATTTCTCAACGATTGCAAGTTTCTAGGTTATTCATATGTAAATATAGTTAAATGCATAATAAGCAATAATTGTATGAATTAAAAATACTTAAATGACAAGATAATTTAATTAAAACAATGATAACTATTGTGATAAAATTTATTTTACTATTTGAATGCCGTGGCAACTTCACCCCATTGGCTAGTACAGTTACGCAAGCAACCAATAAACTATCGGCGACAAACAGACACCTAAGCCGCATATAATAAAGATAATATAGTATTATGTTAATACATTAATACAATTAATTACTATGTATACATTTTTCTTGTCTTTGATGAAGCAAATTTATCAATTACTTCATCAAAGTCGATCATTTCAAATTTTTCTCTTCCTACACTTAAAAATGTTAGGTCACTTAGACGATCTTCTCCCATTGTTGATCGTAGATATGTCAAAATTAATATGCTGCACGAAAGTTCACAGCTATGAGGTAAGAAACTCTAATGGAGTTTTAGGTTTAATTTCTTTTCTACTGCGGAGTAATATCTTGCAATCATATATTTTGACATACACTGGCGTGCAAAAATTAAGGACGAGACGGTTTTTTCAATATAACTTTGTACAAAAGCTTTCCAAATCAACACATTTAATACCGTAAGATCCCCAATACGTAAGGACATGAGTAATGTAAGCAACACTTACTAAAAGAGAAATCAGAGGGATAAAAAGAAGCTTTATTGAAAAAGTCGCAGGGAGCGCAATGCGACTGAAGGCCGAAACATCCCTGTGATGGGTGTCCAGCAAGAAACATCCGGTCTTCAATAGGGGATATGATCTCCCCTGACTGCTAGGCAGGTTTCACATCATTTGTGCATGCTGGATATGTGGTTGTTAATGAGCTGTTGAGACACTGCTGCTCGTTCCTCTTGTAGCACCAATCGCAGTTTCGGAATCGTTACTGGCGATAAGTTACGTGCTGCCACGGGTCTCCCTAGTAAGTTCCGTACATGCTTGACGGGATTTAGATCCAGAGACCTTGCCGACCAATCCATGTGTTCAATATCTTCACTCTCCAACAGCTCTTCGACAGTAACTGTGCGATGAGGTGGAGCGTTGTCGTCCATGAAGAGGAACTGAGGACCCATAGCCCTTGTGAAAAGACGCATGTAAGGAAGAAGAACCTCGTTACAATAGCAGTCCCAGGTGACGAACCTCCTTGGGAGATATGAAGGTCGGTCCGGCTACCAAGCATTATGTCTGCTCGAACGAGAACTCCGCGACCTCCAAAACAGTCCCTTTTGATGATGTTGAAGGGGTTATTGCGTGTTCCCCGCTCTGTCCAGATGTGTATGTGTCTAGAATCGCAACTCAGACTAAATCTGCTCTCATCTGTAAAGAGTACTCATCCCCATTCATTGGCTCTCCAATTCCGCTGTTCCCGACACCACAGAGAACGCCTTCTCCGATGGGCAGGCGTTAGAGGTACACACCGTACAGGGCGTCGTGCAAACAGACCACCACCGTGCAGTCTTCTGGCCACGGTAAAACGCGATATCGGTCGTCCAGTCGCCTGTGTCGTGTGTCTAGCGATTTCTCCCGCTGTCTGCCGCCTGTTTCTTCTGGCCTGTAAGGCAATATACCGGTCATCTGCGGGTGTGGTTCCTCGTGGACGACCACTACTAAACCCCCGGATAGCTGTTCCTGTAGTTTGAAATTGTCTCCAAAGTCGTGAAACGATGCTGTGAGCAATTCCTAACTCTGCATCCACACTTGTCACACTGCGGCCTTCCTCCAACTTCCCAATGATTCGACTTCGGGTAAAAGCATTCAGATGTCGTCTAACAGATTGATTATTCGCCATTTCTTGCTGAGGCAGCAACTCGGTGTGATTTTAACTGCCATACGGCGTGCAATCTCTTTGCCAGAAATACTGATCTTACACAGACAACATGCTTTATACTACTCAGACACTCCCCCATTACGTCTGCCTGCATATCTGCGCATGTGCTACCCTACATCAGCTTACTTAATCTCCTGATTGGTCTTTCTGTCCGCTCTGCCTCTTCGTTCAGCTGATATGCTAATTTTTCGACTTCGTCCTTAATTTTTGCACATTAGTGTAGAGCTCTGTTCCATTAAAATCTGTATTATAAAATTCACCTAAATTTTTACAGTTCTTTTCAGGATCGTTATCAACACTACCCTTGTTTAATAAACATTCAACGTCCAGTAAAAATCCAAATTTAAGATCACAGTCGTGTAAATCGCTTATTTACTTCCTGTTGCAGACGATCAAGAATGCTTTTCATAACGTGAGGAATTTCACTTTCTGCGGAAAGGTCAACTTCTCTAGCCAAATCTCCGGGCATTTTTCATCGTCTTCTAACATGGATTGTTGTATCAATACCTATTTTTCACGGAGAGACTTAGCCTTTTCTATTGCCTCTTTACAGATCTCGTCTCGAATTTCTGCAAATTGAGTCCCTAATGAATCAAGATCATGGAACGCTTCTCTAAAATTCATTTAGGATCTTGTAACCTAAGCAGAACACGATCAATTCTCCTCAAGATCTTATACCAGAAATGAACTAAAGTTATGAAGCTAAAATTCAACATATTTTGCAATAAAAGTGTAGCTGCACTTCTGGTGTCACTTATGGTAGTATTATCCTCTGCTAATTTTTATAATAGTTCTACTAATTCTTCCAGTCCTCCAAAAATAGCACTAACCCCTTCTGCTCTGGGCCTCCATTATGTTTCAGATTCATGTTTAACATTTTTTAAAGCATTTTTTAATAATTCCCATTGTAATGTTGAACGTGAGAAAAAGAGATATATGTTTTCAGTTATTCCAAAACATGTTACAACGATTGGATCTTGCTTAGCTGCAGTGACTCCTACTATATTTAATGAATAATTATCACAATTTACAAATAATGCTTTATTATTTTGTAGGGATTTATATTTATTTTAAGTAACCAGTTAAATTTAATTTTAAGTTACTTTCCTATAAGCCTTCATTCCCCTAATTGTCAGTGCCAGAATATTTAAATTTGGTAGCGCGCGTAAGAAATGCAAATTCTACCAGTGGGAGGATAAGATTAAATATCGTTAGGTTCCAGTAGAGAGAGAGAGAGTCCGAGAAATTTTCATGTCTGCTTATACACAAACTTCTGCTTAGCAGTTACTGCTGGTTAGACGTGGCTTAATCGCTATTATCTTGCTGCCACTAGACTCATCTACGCGCTGTAGGGTACAGGATTGTTTGAGCCCTGTAGTGTAATTCTACTACCTGTGAATATCTTCAATTTTAAGTTTAATTCTACAGTTTCAGTTACCGCCCAAGTTGAGGCGTAGTATGTTAGCGTCAAGTTGACGCATTGTAAATAATTATTTAAAGAGTTTAATAAAGAGTAACTTTAACCCTTCTTCGGTGCAGTCACTATTTCTCGAGATTCTACACAACAGAAAGACAGCAGAACTTTACATCTCGCGCCCGAATTTCTAATTCGAATCCAATGGCCAATAATCAGGACAGACAATCATCCTGACAAGATACAGAAGTCGTTGACCCGATGGTGACAAGCCCATTGGATGGATTTGGCTTTTTAATACAGGCGATGAGAGTAGCTACCAAGCCAGCAGTGGTGTTCGACGGTAAAAACTCCGTCACTTCATTCCTTAAATCCCTTGAGACGCGCTTTCAGTTTTATCTGGTACCCGAAAGGCAAAACGTAGCTGTCGCCTCCAGTGACCTCCGAGGACAGGAGTCTTGGTGAAAAGGGATTGGAAAATTCTTACTCGGGGAAGTCGGAAGCCTCATCTACAATTTGAGAATTTCAAAGCGGCGCTCCTGACTTCCCGATCGTGGAGGATCGTGCGAAGCTTGAAGCCGAACTCTACAGCTTTTATCAACGGAAAGTTGAACACCTTACCGAGTTTATCCTGCGTAAAGTCAAACTAGTGAATATGCTTTATGAAAGGAAGCCGATAATGAACTAAATGAAATTATATTACCAAGATTATTACCCGCAGTACAAGATTTTGTGGAGCTGAGAAACCCACGAACACTGCAAGGACTATTCGAATTAGTCGTAAAGTTTCAGAATCGGCGGATAGCGAAACATTCGAGATTTCCTACCCAGGGTTACTATCAGCAGTTTTCCCGACAGCCAGCGGCACAAAGAAACAAATACAATGGAGTAAAAGGTTTCCTTACCAGGCCGTCAACAAAAAAGAATGAAAACGGTAAAGCCAAAGACCGCCAGTGCACCCAGCAAACATCAGGAAGAAAAACGAATTTAAACGAATAGAGGGGCCTGAGAAATTGAGGGTTCAGACTCCGTGTGCATCACAAAATCCCTCTATGTTGTATGTAAATACCGTGGTAGTCAACAATTCTCAACTACCGGTAATCCAGGTTCTTTTAAACGACGTACCCGTAGAAGCACTCGTGGACACCGGAGCGGAAGGAAATTTTTTAAGTCAAAACTTCTACTGTAGAAATTTCCGGAGAATAAGGTGGTTTAAAAATTGTAGCACAGAAATAGTTGCCGCACAAGGGGAAGTTTGCGAATGTGTCGGAAAGCTATGTCTACACGTTCAGGTAAAAAATGAAGTTTTGAAAGTTTTATTTTTTGTTGTTAAAAATCTGCAAAACAATGTAATTTTAGGTACAGACTTCGTCAAGACGGCGAACGCCACAATAAACTTCGCAGAAAATACTATTTTCTTGGTAATGGTGCCAAAGAGGATGGAAGAGGTAAAGTTCCTGAAATCGAGATCCAGCATCGAAAAGAAGATGAAAGAGCCAAGCTGGAGAAACTCCTAAGTAAATTTAAAACGTTATTTTCTGAGAAGCCAGGGAATAAACAAATTGTTACCCATGCGATAGAATTAAAATCAAGCGAACCTTGTAAAGCAAAATCTTATTGTTATGATAAGGAAAAAGAAGCAATAATAGAACACCACATAAAACAAATGTTAAGGGATAAAATAATTATTCCCATCAATAGTTAATATGCTAGCCCAGTTGTGCTATGCAGAAAGAGAAATAACTTGCCTTTTTCGGATCCAAAAGCTTATCGTTTTGCGATTGACTACCGAAAACTTAACAGCATGACTAAATTCCCTGTTTATCCTTTCCCGGTAATAGAAGAAGTAATACGGAAAATTAGGTCTGCAAAATATATGACAACTCTTGATCTTACTTCAGGCTACTTTCAAATAGCCATGAAACAGAAAATGTGAATAAGACAGCGTTTATTACAAAATCGAGTACTTATGCATTTTTACGCATGCCATTTGGGCTTTGCGGGGCCCCGTCAACTTTTCAACGCGCTATGGACATAATTTTACATTCCGTCCTTGAAAACTCCTTTCTTATTTATCTCGATGACATTATCATAACTAGTGACACTATTGAACAACACGTGGAAGACCTCCACGAAGTATTTTCATTAATAAAAGAAGCAGGTTTAACTATTAATGCGGCAAAATGTAAATTCGCAACTAAGGAATAGCGATATTTAGGACACAAAACTTCAGCTAAAGGTATCGAACCTGAGGATTCTAAAATAAAAACAATTAAAAATTGTCCTCCACCAAATACTGCAAAAAAATGTTCATTTTTTATTGGCATGTGCTCATATTATCGTTCGTTTATCCAAAATTTTGCCGATATTGTTGAACCTTTGTTAGTGTTAAAACGAAGGAAATCCAAGTTTGCATGGACAGCGGAGGCAAACACCGCTTTCGAAAAATTGAAAACAGCTCTAATTAATTAAAGAACTTGGAGATCGTGGCGGATGATTCCGATTACGCTGTGGGTGCTGTTTTGACTCAAAAGAGCATCCCTTGGCATTTTTTAGCAAACCCCTAGGTCAGACTCAAAGGAACTACACAGCGACAGAAAGAGGAACGTTAGCAGTGTTAATGGCAGTTCAGAAGTTTAGAGTCTACTTCGGAAAAGCTCCAGTTACAATCTACTCCGATCATGCGGCCGTAGGCAGGTTATATTGTGGAAAGTATTTAACTCCTACATTAATTAGGTGGTCCTTAAAGTTACAAGAATACAACTTAATAATTAAGCACACTCCCGGCAAGGAAAATACAGTGGCCGACGCCTTGTCAAGAATTAAACTGGATGAAAGGGGGAATGCTATGTTAACTTCTAAAGTTTTAGATTCCCGGGAAAAAATTATAGCTGAATTGCCGAAGGATCCAGAATTTAGTAATATCTATGCTTATTTAAAGGATCCAGATAATTTTCGACATGTAGTTCTTGTTGCAATTAGAATAAGGGCCCGAAATTACGAGATCATAGATAATCTGTTGTTCTATACTAAATCACCAAATGAAAACCACGAACTGAAACCAGCCATCCCCGCCACACTACGGTTGAGTATTTTGCAGAACTTCATGATAGCCCCACAGCGGGTCAGTTAGGGATAAGGAAACCGGTGCGTAGAGTACGCGAGGCGGTGTATTTTCCGCAACTACAAGAGATAGTAACAGCGTACTTCAGGCGCTGTAAGTTATCTCAGTTAATTAATGACGTTAATTACAGCTCGGCCGGGTATCTAAATAGTATTCGCGCTACTTTTCCTAATGAGATCCTTGGAATAGACCTTCTTGGCCCTTTTCCCCAAAGCGATTTAAAAAAACCGATATCTTTTGGTGATTGCAGACCATTTTTCTAAGTGGGTAAAAATAATTTCTTTAAAGCCAGCGTCAGCTAAAATATTTGCAGATGCTTTCTTACATAAGTATATTTTAAAATACGGTGCACCGTTAAAAGTAATAAGCGATAATGGTAGGCAATTTGTTAGTCAAATTTTTGAGAACCTGTGTAAAGGGCTTGACATACGGCATATGAAAATGGTCCCGTACAGACCACAAGCAAACATCGTGGAAAGAGTTAATAAAAACATTGTTAAAATAATTAGAAGTTACGTTAAAAATTATCATAAACGCTGGGATAGCTGCGTTGATGAACTAGCCTATGCTTAAAGAACTGCCAAGCATGATACAACGGGTAAAATTCCCGCTGAATTATTTCTGGGTAGGAAGATATTGACTTCTTTATACACATTTTTTTTTGTTCAAGAACAAGAAGCAGAATTTAAACAGGCAAATATTCAAAAGCTGATTGATGAAGCTTTGAAAAATTCCGATGTAGCAAGAGAACGACAGAGACTTTATTACAATAGAAAACGCTGTGAATCAGATTTTAAAGTGGGGGATAAGGTGTTGAAAAGAAAATTCTCATTGTCTAGTGCACCTGAAAACGTCGTATCAAAATTCGCCCATAAATTTGAAGGGCCTTATGTAGTACAGCAGATCGTTGGGGTTATAATTTACTTAAAAACGGATTCGGGAGAAAGAATAAAGACTAGTCCGGATCAATTGAAGAAATATTATGAACGTAAAGATTTCGATGTCTTGCATGATTTCTTCCAGGCTTCCGAATCAGAAGAGGCGGCTTCCCCAGGGGCAATTCTGACCCCACCACAACTTCCACCACCCGCGAAAAAACAAAGAAACTACAAGTTCCCAAACGAGCAGAAGAACTTCGGAGAAAAAATACCTCAACATGTGGAAGATCCAACGAAGAAAAATTCAAGGGGGAAAGAAACGTCCTGGTCAGAAACAAGCATCGCCTTGTCATGACAAGGTCTCGCAGCAGATAGCGCCAGGATACATCAAGGATGTGGCGGACTGAAAGATTACTACAAACAAGACCACCCCTCGAGAAAATGAAGAAGAGGCCTGCCGAATTTGAAGGCACAGAGCAAAGATCGAAACATCCCAGAGTTTATAAGCAAGCGCCTTCGAATACGCATGTACAAAGAACCAGTTTGCCGGACAGTAAAAGGAAAAGACAAGACATACTGCCAGTACGTCCTAAAAGACCACTCATCAGGGATGAAAAAAGGAAAAGCTAATTCCCACCAGCGCACAGGAAGCAGAGACGGAAAGTCTCATTGATGAACCAGTTAGCGTGGACAGAATTCTGCAAGAAATGAATGGCCGAATTTCAAGCTTCAAAAAACAGAGATAAGTGAATTTTTCTATAAATCTTTTCTGTTATGTAAAATTGCATGAAAATATTTCCAATACGAAGTTACATGACAAAAGCTATTGCCTCGATTGAGGATTAAAGTTATTTCAGCTTTATTTGGCGAAAGCATAAAGTATAGTGTATTATAGAGTTGTTATGTTAAAGTAAAGAACTAGTAGTTCGGTTTTGTTTGTCGAAAGACTATTTGTGTTAACGCGTCAAAAGATCTGGCCTGATACAAAAAGCTTCGCATTAGTACTTGTTAATGAAAATTTATTTTAGGTGCGCACTTTTGAGAAAGAAAAGGATTCATTCAAGTAAAATTTTCATTTTATTCTCTTTTGTCTTAAAAATATTTGTTTGTAAAATGTTGAAATATCTGTTGTGTTAAAGTAAATGATACTTTTAATGAAAGTTTAAAACTCAAAAGAGCAGATATAATATGTATTTAGGGCTAAAACTTCAAGAAACGTTAATGCATTTAAAGTTTAATATAGTGAATTGAGTTCGTTCAAAAGAAATTTTAGTTAAATCAAATCATGCGATTTTGAGCGAAAGCTTGCATGCGTTTAAGATGAACGTAGAAAATATTTGGTATGCATGTATTTTGTGGGGCTCTTCACCGACTCTATAGTTAATTTTCATGTTTATTAGCTCATGGAGAACTTAGAAATGAATTTAGTGTGGGTCTAAGAAGGTTGTTATGTGCTAACAGTCGATGTGCGTTTAGGTGGATATTTTGTCTACTATAACGTAGTATACTTGCGGCTTCACACCACACATTGTGGAGAGCTAAAAGGGGATTAAAGTTTAAAATTTAAGCAGGAAAAATAATTGTGGCATGAAAAACTGTAATGTTTGGAAAAGCTGAGAAAGCTACGCTAAAAGCAAAAAGGTTTGAACTTAATAAAAGCTTGTATTGTGAATTTAATAAAAGCCTGTATTGTGAAATTGTGAAAGCCTGTATTGTGTATACTTAATAAAAGCCTGTATTGTGAATTAAAATGTTATTTAGAATCATGTATTCATAAGTGTTCCTTCCAGATTACTGGAAGGAGTTGACTGGTGCCCAGTTGAAAGATGACAAAGGATGTCCAGCAGAACTATGATGATGACAAAATTTTCTGCTGGTATAACTTAAATTTTAGTATTTTAAATGTAAACGGGGCTTAGATCTTGTTAGTTGTAGAATTTATCAGTCTGTAACAGGTCTTTCAGGACCTTTATCCAAGTCTGTTAAATTCTGGCATCTACAAATATAGGGATTGATATTTATTTTACATAACCAGTTAAATTTAATTTTAAGTTACTTTCCTATAAGCTTTCATTCCCCTAATTGTCAATGCCAGAATATTTAAATTTGGTAGCGCGCGTAAGAAATTCAAATTCTACCAATGGGAGAATAAATTTAAATATCGACGTTTCAGTACAGAGAGAGAGAGAGAGAGTCCGGGAAATTTCCGTGTGTGCTTATACGCAAATTTCCGCTTAGCAGTTACTGCTGGTGAGACGTGGCTTATTCGCTATTATCTTGCTGCCACTAGACTCATCTACGCGCTGTAGGGTACAGGATTGTTTGAGCCCTGTAGTGTAATTCTCCTACCTGTGAATATCCTCTATTTTAAGTTTGATTCTACTATTTCAGTTACCGCCCAAGTTGAGGCTTAGTATGTTAGCGTCAAGTTGACGCATTGTAAATTATTTAAAGAGTTTAATAAACAGCAACTTTAACCTTTCTTCGGTTCAATCACTATTTCTCGAGATTCTACACAACAGAAAGACAGTGGAACTTTACAATATTTTTCCATACGTCTTTGTTGAACAGCAGATATGTGATTTGACTTCACGGCAGCATTATCACAACATTGAGATCTACAATTTGTTAATGAAATATTTTCGTAATTCAATTTTTCTAAAATTGTATTTTCAATTGAGAGTGCATCTTTAGCGTGTATTTCAATAAATTCTAAAAATGATTCTTTGATAGAAACTTTTCTGTTGGTAAAATCAACACCTACATACCTAAAGACTTGCTACATTTGTTCTTGATCAGTAATATCAGGAGTCAAATCAAATAACAGTCCGTAATATTTATTCTTTTTAATGTATCTTATTAGTTGATTTCGAACTGTAGATGCCAAAAGAGGAAAAAATTCATTTTGGATTTGTGATGATAGGTATGAGAAAGTTCTTGGAGTTTCCATGACGTTTTTCAGATGAGTAGCTAGCAGTGGATCAAACTGAGCTATAAGTTTAAGCAAAAATAATAAGTTTCCGACATTTGTACCGTCTCGAAGAACTAGATTTTCAACATGACCACGTAGAGGAAGAATTTGTATAATCAGATACTTCATGCAAGCTAATATCCGTTGCAATATATTTCGCCACCGTTCTTTTTCAGACTTGCAAGTATTTTTTACTAATGATTCAGCAATTCCCGTTTTATTAATTAATCTTCTTTCTGCTTCTTTCCAAGTTGTAAGCCATTTTCGATGAATTTGACTTCTTTCATGTTTGTCTTTTTCCTCCAGTTATTAAAACTAGATGTTGTTACGAAAGATGACTGCGTAGCGGAGTTTATGTAACAAACAGTAAGCAACAAAAGCAGTACCCCTGAATTATTTTTTGGTGATTATAGTAGCCAAGATCGGTTTATTTCAGTTCCTTCTTCTTCACTGCCGATTCGTCGAAAAAAACCAAGATTTTGCCATTAGACGATTAGCTGATGTTACTATTGCATTTAGACTCGATTCGTTTTAAAATATGCGTGATCCACGGAAAATCATTTCAGTGCGAAGCTGGTTCGAATATTATTGGAAAATTATTAGAGAATTTTAAATAAGTAACATCTTTAAACTCCAGAACGTCCGAAATTACAGTCAGTGTTTCGGTTGCATTTTCTGTACTTATTAGATATGGACATTAATTTGGAACTCTTGATATACTTGGGCCCTCATCTTCATCATCTTTAGAGTATTTATTTGTTGTGATGTGTTATTGCATAGACGTTTAGCAGCAATAGGAATACAATCTGAATTTGATTTTAGTTCTTCATCCTTCTTAACTTCTGGTTTTCCTTTTTGCGATTTTTTTATTAAATATAATTCCATTCTTATTCTGGAGTTCTGAGCTTCTTTTTCTTGCTTTATTTTTCTTTTCCAATTCTGAGAAGTGCTAAGATTTTTCCTTAGCGTTGACATGGTTTCAATAAAAAAATAGTTTGTGAGAATTGCTGGAAGAGAAGTTATTGAAGAAATAAAACGAAATTAAAGACAATTACATGCAATAAAAACTGGAAAGTCTCTGCAACTATTAATGATAGGGAAAAGGAGTTATATTTTGGTATAAAGCTAGCTACTGCGGAAATTTGGGGGCTCTAGACTTGAAATAGAAAATTGGGCAGGTTAGGTTAATTAATATTAAAAAGGGTTTATAAGCCTGGGGTATTAATTCCTTTGATTTTCTGTTGTTATAAAGTATTTGAACTTAGAAATCTTTTGTAAGCTATTTCAACACTAGAATATATTGCATGTATTATATAAAATAACACTGTTCTTCAATTTCAATAATCAACCAGCATATTGTTGCGTTTTCACGGGTTCGTGGATTTGAGAGTATCCGATGAAAACACGATGCAGAACAATAAAAAGCACAATTTATTTACAGGAATCACTATTTACAGCACAGTTCCAAAATCACCTTTAAAAGCGTCGAAAATCTACAATAAATACGCTGAAACAATCAGCAACACAGCTTCAGGCTGTAACTGTACAGGTAGCTTCACGGCAACACTAAACTTATAATAAACACCGTGGAACAATCACCAATCCACTTTCAAGCTATACTGTAAAGATAGCTTCACGGCAAAGCACTATCTCGATTGCTTTCCGTTCACAGAACTCTCGCGTAGCAGCTATTCTCACAACTAATCACACTGCTCGCAACTTGCAACAACTAACTC
>KK119009.1:486701-506597 GCA_000611955.2 Stegodyphus mimosarum
TACGCTGAAACAATCAGCAACACAGCTTCAGGCTGTAACTGTAAAGGTAGCTTCACGGCAACACTATACTTATAATTAACACCGTGGAACAATCACCAATACACTGTCAAGCTATACTGTAAAGATAGCTTCACGGCAAAGCACTATCTCGATTGCTTTCCGTTCACAAAACTCTCGTGTAGCTTAGCTCTCACAGTAAGTAGCTATTCTCACAATAATCACAACGCTCACACTACTTCGCAACAACTAATCGCACTCTTAATCACACTACTTCACAACTACTTCACAATACTTGACAATCTTCGCAACTAACTAACTGGCTCTCAGAAACGCAAGGGTTTATATAGCTTTTCTTTAAGTTCGACACGTTTCGAGAAATATCTCGACAGGAAGTTATTCTAGAAGCTTCCCGATTGGACCATGGGATATCGCCAATTTGGTCGCCAAATGGGCGATAAAGTCGCCAATCTGGCAACCCTACCATACACTATTTTATGGCAACCCTAGTGCTATGCCGGAAAGCTTACATACAGGCGCAACCGCCGAATTTTTCGTAACAATATAATAATAAAACGTTATAATGCGTAAAAGATAGTTTGGGTGGGGAAGGTTGGCTTCCAATAGATGCAGAACCTGGGTATTCGCTAAGTGCTAAATACACATTATGATAATTATTTATTAAACAATAATACAACTACTTAAACAGAATTACAATTAATTATACTATTACAAAGATAAATTGCAACCAAGCTCAAATAGTAATAAAGAATTGCTGAGTGTAACTATGCTGTCGTGTTATTTCCTCTAATTCAATCATCATTATGCGAAGAAACTCTTGTTTCTTTCTGCTCTTCTTCTCGAAATTTCAACACTTAAAAGTCAAAAGCGGAAGTAAAATATAATAATTTTTCCGTTGAGAAAAAAATGATGAATAACCAATTTAAGAGTGGAAGGATTTCAAATGTACCTAGCCTTAACCTAGTGCGACAGACCTTTTCACTTTATCTCAAGTGTCAAAACAGTGTATGTTTTGTTCTAATTCACAATATTCTGAAAACTGTCTAAAAGCAAGAAAATTACCTTTAAGGCAGAGGGAGTCAAGTCACTTCTTTAACAATCTCACAAGTTTTTTTACGTTTAAAATCTGGACATTCAATCAAGAACTGCAACTTGAAAGCTGGTTGCTTGTGTTGTGGCAAAAAAACGCCGTATTCTTCTATTTAGAAAAATGCACCATGTAACTTTTCCGAAAAAGATGAATCACCCGAAATTGAAAAGAAAACCAAGATTAGTACTGAAGTGGATTAAGTTCTTTCTAACTTATCTTCCAATCCAGACGAATTACTGCAAATATTCAAAGTTATAATTAGAGGTAATGGGAAAGAAATGTGTTGCAAGAGCTATTACGGATACAGCTTCACAGCGATATTATTTATTACGGAGTATAGCTCAAGATAATAACTATGAACCCCAGAATTTTGAATATTTCCAATATTTTTTATTTGGAGGGAGCATTTCAGGGGTGTGCAAGCACGATGTTTACACTTTGTATTAATCAAGTCTGTACGGCAATTACAATTGCAATTTTACAGTTCTTAGTCAACAAATCATTTGTCAGTCAGTGCCACCTATTTTCAATAAACTTTGCCTAAAGGAGTTAGCTACTTATAATATAAATATCGTGGATGATTGTGAAGATCCTATTGAAATCCTTCCTTCTGTTGTCTACAGTGGAGACGATAACATTTATGGACCTTGGAAACATTTGGCATTACTGACCCATCAGTCAAGAAAAGCCAGATTGAACAGCAAGAAGCTGCTTGATTGCATTTCCTAAATACATTCCGTTCAGTAGATGATCGTTTTGAGGTTGATTTGCCCTGGTTGGAAGATCATCCATCACTACCAGATTTTGATCTAGCTGAAAGGAGACAACAAAACTGTTAAACATCTTAAAACTGAGTCCAATTATGAAACTTATGAAAATGTTCTTAAGGAGCGGCTAGAAGAGTGAGTAGCTGGAGAGGTTACTAAAGACGCTCAAGTTCTTTAACTTCCTCATCGAGAAGTTATAAAAACTAGTACTACAAGTTATAAAGACAACTACTCGAGAAGTTATAAAGACTAGTACTACAAAAATGCGACTGGTACTTGAAGCTTCGGCCAAAGTAAAGGGGTTTCCTAGTCTTAATGACTGCTTAGAAAAAGGTCCAAATCTAATAGAGCAGGTTCCGAGCATTTTCACACGATTTCGTAAAGAAGAGATATGTGTTATGGGTGATATACGAAGCGCCTTTCATAAAATAAGTGTTTCACTCATTGATAGAGATTTTTTGAGGTTCTTATGGCTTGATAGTGATGGTCATCTGATAGAGTAGAGACACTGTCGTGTAGTTTTTGGTGTTGCAAGCAGCCCTTGTCTTCTAAACTCTACTATTCAGTTTCACTTACAAACTGTTTTAAAGAAAATAGAAACTATGGAATCCTCATATCCAAAAAGTATCATTCAAAAACTTATGTACAGTTTCTATCTTGACAGTTGTGTCAAAAATGAAAAAGAACTCAATCTTTTTATTAATTTATCAAATGAAGTAATGGCTGAGAGAAAATTTGAACTTAGAGGGTGGAAGTTCAATGAAATTAATGATGAAGCTTCTGCTGATACGAATGTGTTCGGTTTAATATGGAAGAAACAATCTGACACTCTACGAATAAATACTGGTAGTATAAAAGAGTTATGTTTTGAAAAAGTAACTAAGCGGTTAATCTTATGTACAGCTCATATTTTTTTTATCCTTTTGGTATATGTTATCCTGTTATCCTTATCCCTAAATTATTGCTTCAAGAAATGTGGAAGCAGAAGATAACATGGAATGAAGAAGTTGATATTTGTACAAGAACTGCATCTTTAAAATGGCTGAGAGATATTGACTATCTTGAAAATATTCGCTTTACCAGATATTTTGGTTCAAGGAATACAAATGAAAATACTTTAGTACACATTTTCTGTGATGCCGGTAAGCATGCTTATGTTGTAGCTCCTTTTATCCGAAAAAAAAACTTTTGATTCTGTTAAAGTACAACTGATACAAGCCAAGAGTACAGTTGCACCATCTACTATCGCGCAACTGGATAAAACTATTGGATTGGGTAAGTACTATCGAGCAAAAAGAAAATACTATCACGCAATTTGATTTGTGAATAAAACTGTAAAAATAAACTGTTTGAATTGTCACAAGATGTTTCTTAAACAATTGATTACGCTCATTTTTATCACTGTTTTCCTTAAATTCCAAGGCAAAACGGAATACAGAGTCCTTATAATTTAATTTCTTAAAATGTAATGCAGGGCGATAATATATGGTGCAACAATTTCAAAAGTGACCTCCTTGAGTGAAATGGACATTTACAGCGAACCGACGCAAAATGCCGTTTCGAGACAAAGGCCGTTTCGAGCTCTTCTGGGCTAATAAACAAAACACATATGAATTTTTTTCAACTACACAAACAAGCAAAAAAGTATTTTTCAAATCATGTAACGGGTTTAATAGTGTTTCTTGTATAAGGTAAGAAATATATACTTTTATTAAGAAAACACCTAATTATGATTCAAACTACGTCTTCAAGTAAATCTTATATCACACTCTGAGTCGAGAAACCATAATATTATTTGATCTGCAACTGCTGTTTCATATACATTAAAAAAATAGTGTTTAGTTCCTTTCACACCGATAATTTCTTAAATTTCGCATAACGTTAAATACATAGAAAATACATTTTGCACTAAAAATTAATTAAATAATTAAAAATTCGAAAATAAGTTTGTCTATGAAAAATTGAATTCCCATTAAAACGAATAATTAATTACATTTAAAAGGCTATTCGTTTAAGTAAGAAACGTATTATGAATTTAATTCGAACTTACAACCAGGAACGGTAGATGCCAAATGGAAATTCACCCAGCAGGCACCCAAGGTCCGTAGAAAGACTACTTTCTTTCTACGGACCTTGGCAGGCACGCGTATTTCCAAACCCTACCCCACTTTTCGAATTTTTGACGTCACGAAAATATCGACTAGTTTCACCTGGCAAATAGAATCGCCATACCCCACTTACGAGTAAAACGGCGTGCTTTTTGCGGAGTAAATTGTGTAGTTTAAGGCCTTGTTGTGAGAGTATTGTAATATAAATAATATTATTCTGTGTTTGAAGAAAGAAATGAAGAACAGTTCACTGCTGAAGTGGATGTAAAGTGTACGAAAAATCTTAAAGGTGATACACATAGCAGTAAATGTGATTCATTCATCGCAAAATTCAGCGATGCGAGTAGAACAAACTGGATTGTTCGGAAGACTTATCGAGATATGAAGTCAATATACAAAAAATTGTATAAGTGCCAACACAGCAATTTTAATAAAAAACCACTTCAGATCAAGGAAGGAAATTTCAGATCAAGGAACGACAATTGCAGTGCATCAGTGTGTATAAAAATGAGGAAGCATTCAGCAGATTTATGTTCCAAAATCAAGGTTAACAAATAAATTAAGTATACAGTAGCTCACAAAAATGATCGGGCACTTTAATATTTTGTATTCTTTAATGAACATAAAAAAACTAAAAGAAAGGCTTTTATTTGATTATGTATAAATTCAACATTTTTTTACAGTAAATATGTTTTCGAAAAGATGAAAATTAAATTGAAAAATCAATATTATATGTTTAATGAGGTTATAATTATTTGAATTTTTAATTCTGAATGACTAAGGTTTTATACAACAACACTGAATATTAAAATTTTTCATATTATGCAAATCTGTGTAAAAGTCACCAGCGAATTTTTAATTTCTTGTAAAAAAAAATAAGCTCTAAAATTTTATCTTTTCATTTATTTCACAAACAGAGCTTCTGGTAGATTTCAGAACTGGTCTAAGATTTTTTGTGGAAAGTGCAGAATCACCCACTGCTTGGCACGTTTTTAAGAATTGCACATACTTAGTATCCATGTACACGACGACTTATTTTCACTTAAAAAATATCCCAGAATTACACAAAAATGGCATTGCGCACTCCCTTGACTTTATCCACGTACACATTGACCCATTTTCACTTAAAAAGTAAAAGAAAATTGACAAAAATCCAATTCTTCTTACTCTTGTAAAAAGGGCCGAACAAATAAGGGGGCAATTCTGCACCTTACCCGAGTTTTTATGTAACACACACACACACACATATATATTGTTTATTTCAGATTTCTTTTAACCATTCTCATCATGTGAATGTTCCAGAAGCTTATAGCTTCTTGTGCATAAATACAGACACAAAAGAGACTTTTTTTTAAATATTTTAATGATGGTCTAACACCTACTGCAGCCAAAAATTTACATGAAATGAGTTTTTTATGGCGTTGGCTTTGGGACTGTAAAAATAATATCTTAAAAAACAAAAGGAAGTATTTAATGGAACTTTTTAGAAATATTTTATATACACCCAATGAACTTGCAGGTACTGAAGAATATTTCACATTACTTCATGATCCATGTGCTAGTAAATATGAGAACTACATTTTTCATATTGAAATGCTTTGGGAGAGAAGAATAGAATGGGCTATTTGTTACAGAGCAGGAACTTCTTTCAAAGGGCATAATACAAACAATATGGTCTATAAGAATATTTAAAGATATTGTATAAGAAAGATGTAAAGCTTTAAACATGTGTTCTTTAGTTGAATTTGTATGCTTAGTCATGGAAAAGTACTACATGAAAAGAATGCTAGAATTTGCAAATCATCGTATTACGAAACCGCTTTGTATGGCTTATAAATTGCAAACAAAAGCTAAAGACTTAGATGTCCACCCTACTGACGAAAACATGTATTATGTGTCATCTTCTGAAAATGAAAGGACATTTTATACTGTTTTACAGGACATGGAGATGTGTGATTGTGCAATTGGAACCCAAGGAAATTTTTGCAAACATCTGTGGGCTGTACATATGAAATTGAATATAAATTTCAGAAACCTGCCTAAGCTGCTTCCGAAAGATTTTGAAGAAATTGCATATCTGGCAATGGGGTATACAAAACCTAAATTTTTCAAAAGTATGAAAAAGTCATCAATTCCTGACTCGGATGATGCCTCACTTCCCGAAAATGTTAATTTGCAAAACAGTCAGGCAGATAAATTTAAAATCAGAGAAGGTAATGCATCAAAGCAGACTCAGGATTTATCTAGTACAGAGAGAAAACATTCTGCATTTTCTTCAGAAATTAAAAAATTGAATGCGAACTTTTTTAGACTTGCTGAAATTGCAAATGAAAACGATTCAGAAGGTATGTTAAATGCTGTTTGTAAAATGAATGTGCATCTTGACAAAATATCAACGCCAGCACAACTTCTATCTTTGTTTGCCAATAAACTAAATCTTAAAAGACCCGTAACATTAAAATACAACCAACGTCACAGTCCAGAAGAAAAATTGGAGCAGGCTTAAGAACAGGAGCAAAGAGAATACAGTCTGGTAGACCAAGCAATGAAGAACTTAAACAAATCTCAAAGAAAAGAAAGCATGCTCTTGGGCAAAACATTTTAGTTAATCAACCAAATGCCAAATCCCATGGGATGTTTCATTAAATGTTTTTAATAAAAAAACTTAAACACTTTTATATTATTACATTTATTCTATTTTAAAATGGCAAATTTATGAATTGAAATAATATTTAAAACATTCCTTGATATTTCAGATATGCAGGAATATTTTGTTTAAATTATATTATTTTCTCAATATGGTCAATTTGTTATAAGTACTTCTATTGCTTATTGGAAAAATTATGATAATAAAAATACATTAATTTAAATAACTGTTTAATTGATTTAAATAAATGATTATATGTGTCATTTTGAATGAGATAGTATCCTGTTTTCAACATTTTCTGGCTATCCAGTCATTTTGAAAAAAAAAAAAATTTATCATTTTCAATCAAAGCTCTAAATATGCTCGTCTGCTAATTAGTTGTAAAATGTTGTTCATAACATCAGAAGCTTAAGCATACTTCAATAACTTCATTCTATAATACCACATTTCATTGAGCATAGAAATACTTATACCGCATCACGAGTCATATATTACATTACATCAATTTATAAGTGATAATACTAATTCTTCCTCTCCATCACTCTTTTACACACATGAGCAAGTAATGATAGATAACATCTGAACATACGTAAGTTAAGAAGTGGATATATCATGTAGCAGTTATTCGGAATGAAGTTTGAAGGGAAACAGATTGTTCTGTATTTAGTTAGATAATCAACATACACAAGCTATGGTCATAAAATATTAAATCTTAATTCACTTGTCATAATTTTTCACATTGGACAGCTGATGTTTATCCATTTTCACAAAGTTGCACTTTCCCGTAATTTTGAAAATATTCTGTGTCATGCTGTTCTGCAAGTCTGAAATCATTTTTTCATTGAAAAATAGATAACTTATATTGTTTTTTACAAAATTTAAACCACTTATTGAGAATTCATCGGGTTTACATGAATACAAGTCTTATGACCACTTGTTCATTATGGCACTGATATGCAAACTGGGAGTCACATACAAGTTCAAAGAAATTTTTTTGGCTAAAATATATATATATATATATGACATTTGAAGGGAATTTTGGATGTTTTTTAACATTTGCCAGGAATTTTAAATTAAACATTTAAATATTTTCCACTTTATTCGTACGTCATCTTTGATGTTTTCCAAACAGCTTGAATTTCAAATCAACTGCATATGTGCAGCTAAGACAGTATAGTTTTTTCTCTGTCTCAGTAGTGTCTTTATGTGCAATGTGTACTAGTAATGTGCATCGTTTATAAACTAGGTTTCTCATTTGCAACCAAATTTGTTGTCAGGTAAGCACATAACATTTTCTAAATATTGCAAAATTCAATAGCATGCTCAAAGGATAATAAAAACAATTTTGCTTTAATTACAGTTTTGTTCATGATATGTAAATGGCCAAAAATAGGTATCTAATATTCACAAGAGAAATGAGAATGATGGACCATTATCTAATAAACTTAGAAAAACTATTAATGAAAATGCAAACAAAAATTAAACCACTGGGTCTCTTTCTACTTTAATAAATATAAAGGCGAGTTCATTATACAGTGCAAAATCCGAAATCGGGACTTTGGCGATTCCGAATTTGGGATTTTTCCGGATATTAGATCATTTATTTAAATCTGGTAAGATGGCATGCAGAAATTATGCAATTAATAATATGAAATTGTAATTTATGAAATAAAGAGCAGTTATCTTAAAGGGTATCAAAATTTACAAAAAAAAAGCTTAATAATTATTTGTTTACTTTATTAAATATTTCATTCAATGTAAGTTGTTTTTCATTTTTTGTGCAAATACTTTCTCTTTAATTCTATAAACAGACATAATTTCCTGTTCAGTTACGAAGTTCCACTGTTCAAGTCCTGTAATTGCTTTGTCGAGAATACCGACTAACTTGTCAATTGAAATTTTTTCGTTTTCAATAACCTCTCTGTCACTTTCTTCACTATTGGTAGCAGTAGTTTCTGGATCTAGAACCATACTACAGATTTCGCCGTCCGTTGATTGATGATTGGGCATTGCCATCGCAATGAGAAACTTCTGTTATATCATCTTCATTTATTACCACGTCTCCACATTTTTTTGCAAAAACCATTACCTGGAAAATTTCACCTTTAGTTTGCAATATCAGAAAACCTTCATATTCTCGGCTATCATCTTCATCGTCCTCACCATGAACTATAGGAGCTGCCATAAATTATGCCAAGCATTTTTTAATGTATCTGGAGACACATCCTTCCACGATCTTGTGATGCTTCATACAGCAGATTTTATGCTAAAATAATAAAAAGTTCTTGAATAGTCTTGCCATTGTTCACGAAATTTAACATGGATTTTAAAAATACTTCTTTATATTTGCACTTCAGCACACACACTATTCCGATATCCATAGGCTGAATGACAGACATACAATTTGGAGGGAAGAATAATACAGATACATTATCTTTCACTAAAACTAACTGAAGTATGAGCTGAACAGTTGTCTACAATCAGGATTATTTTTGAGTCATCAGGTAAACCAACCGAATTCAAATGTTGCCGAGCCACGGGTATAAAATGATTTTCAAACCAATCATTCTTTAATGCTTGTGTCATACGTGCTCTTTTATTTGCATGATATATAACAGGGAAAATCGTTACTCCTTTAAATGCTCGAGGTCGTGCATGTTTTCTGATTACGAAAAGTTTGCATTCTGTCGGCAGTTATGCATAGAGAAAAATATAATAGCGATTTAAATACAATAGCATTATCAAGAGATACCGTGTCTCACCAAATTTCTGTCACATCATGTACTATGGAAACAATTTTTTTCAAACTGATTACAAAATCTTGTATTTGCTATACAACTTGACGAACCTACCGACATTACTAAAATGTCTTAATTCATTGTTTATCTAAGATATGTTTTTGAAGACAACACAGTAGAATATTTTTTAGGTTGTAAAAATTTGGAGGCTAAAACATGGGAAGGAAAACATTTGAAATTATTAAAATATTTTGAAACAATCTACCTAGATGCACTGTGTCGCAGTTTGTACTGATGATGCTTCAGCATTAAGAGGTAATAATAAAGGACTAAGAGCGTTAATAATGGCATGAGACATTATTATTACATACTGAAGTCGGTTAGCTCTTGCACAGAAAAATACTGCGACATATTTTCGATTGAGAAATAAAGTTTATATATTTTCGGAAGAAAAGAAACATACATCGGAAATTTCATTCATTAATAATGACTGGATAGAAAAAGTCAGTTATGTAGTAGATATTTTTGGAAAACTTAACGATTTGAATTTATGTCTACAGAGAAAAATTACAAATATTTTAATACTGAGCACCAATACTGAAGCTTTTGAAAACTAAACTAATAATTTGTCAAGGAGAACTGAACAAAAATAACACAGGCATGTTTTTCAGAATTTACTAAAGAAAACAATATAGATTTCTTGTTGTTTAAAAACATGATTTCTCGTCATATGATAAAACTGACTTTTTAAAAGATTTCCAAATAAGGAATTCGGTTGGATCCATGACCCATTTTACTTTCAGATTTCTAATTCCAATATACCCATAGATGAAAAAGAACAATTAATTGATATTTCAGGCAATGAAAACCTGTATGCTTAATTTCAGTCTCTTACTTGCAAAAATTATGATTTTCGACTGGAAACAAACAATCTGACTTAAAGGGAATGAAAGTAAATTATTTTTTCTAATATATAAAATTGTTTAGTAAATTTTAGCTTGGTAAAATTTTAGTATATGGTATTGTCTTAGCATTACAGGAAAATGACTCGTTTACTGCTCATCATAATGCCAACATATCCCCAGTATACTATGATTAAACCCCGTATTTTTCTATTTGCAAAACTAGAAATTATAATAAGTTGGCTATTATTTATCTAAATGAAATGAATAAAAATTCTACATTGGAATTTGAAAAAAGGGTATCTGTGAAATCTTCCAGTGGTATTTCGACTCTTGTAGAACTTTGGAAAAGTATACGAATATAACGTTCAGGAAGCCAACAATTTATTAATCTTTCCTCATTGAAGATTGAATTCTAATATACACGTGATTTGCCGACGTTAGGATGATTTCGTATTGGCGACACAGTCACAATCGCTCCGAGGCTATACCATATACTAGGATTTAACATTTATGTGTTATATCAGCATTGAAATTAGATTTCTTACTGAAATAGAAATAATTTAGCTATTGAATTAACATGGAGAATTTTTTTATTGAAATATTTTTTTCTCTGTGCTATTGAGTTTCATCTATTACAAACTAAAGTTTAACGGCCTGTTTATGTAACATTTTGAATTCGCTGTCATATTGATCTATGAAGCACAAGATTAGTCAGTTTCTATTACGTTATTGACAAATAATAGTTTTTAAACAAGCAAGAAATTTTCGGCGGAGATAAATTTTTGTCCAATATCTTTCTAAACGGAAATAAATAATAATAAAAAGAAAATCCAATTAGAACATTCACATCTCAATTATTCTAACAAAGTAATTTGTTTGATTTAATTTTTATAATACAATATATTTCACAGTGATAAGGAAAAATTCAATGTGAAGATTAAAACACGTCCAACTATGCAATTACATAAAAGAATTCACTTTCAGATTTTAGTACTCAATACTGTTTACTAATGCATAGACCAAGTTCTGTTTACGTTAATCCTCGGCTTTCAGTTAATTTACGCATGCGCAAGAATTATCCACCCAGGCGAAACCAGTCGATTTCTCTGTGACGTCAAAAATTCGAAAAGTGGGGTAGGGTTTGGAAATACGCGGCAGGCACCAACGTCTTAAAACAAAATGGCCGTAAATAAGTGTACTAATGCGTACATTTCGAAAAATTGTCTCTGCGCAACCAGTCGAGTATCTAGCATTCCAAAGTGGATCACCTGTTATCGGGCGGGTAGACACTCGAGGAAATTTCCAAAGAAAGTCTTGTTTATTTTTCTAATGTTTGTACGCGTGCTGTGAAAAAGATGAATATTGTTTTGACGTGAAAGGTACTTTATTTTCGTTACCCATTGTTAGCTGTTAGTTACATTTAAGAAACCGTATTTTTTTAATTCTATTAAATTTATTTCTGCAAAAAAGGCGTGTTTCGTTTTCTGAACTTAAATTACCCTAAAAAAATGTTGCGGATTTCTGGCATATTTTACATTTTTTGCAGCGTAAATGTTTTAATCTTTCTAATTTTGAACAATGGATAAATTATTGCAATTGGTGAGCGTATTATAATGATTCACAATTTAGTTATGTCATTAAAATTGATTTTTAAACGAATCTAGAAACCATAAGCAAAAATTCTCGGTTCCGTTTTTAGATATCACCAGTTGATAGCATTGTATTCAATGAAATAGTTGCTGCGTTCTACCAATGTATTTGCGAAAAGTGAAATATTGATTAAGAGTACAGTGAAACTTTTCCTTTACGAATTTAATTCGTTCTAGAAGGCCGTTCGTTAACCGAAACAGTTTTTCCCACAGAAAATAACGTAAAAGGAATTAATGTGTTCCTCGATCTTAGATGGTAAACCGACCCATATTATTAACTCTGCGTTTAAAAAGTATGAACACAATAGTAAACACACAAAATAGATGACAATTTAATTTAATTTTACTGTACCTGCACAAAGGTGAATAGACAGCATAAGTTTAAAATGATGAAGATGTTATTGTATAGTTGGGAAATGCCTTATCATAAAACTATGTAACTGTCTTTAGGAGGCATCTTCTGTCATATCTTTGTTGTTAAATGGCAATACACTCTGCTTATGACTTACTGTGCCTTTGTTTCGCCTGAAATTTGGTTGTATGTGATTTGTTGCCCACTTTTTAAAATGTTTAGACAATTGACATGGTATTGTTACTGAAAGGCATATGCTCTACCTTGCTATTGCTTTATTGGAGTAATATCGCTGCTTGAAAACTTTGCGTTTGATCCAATTTGACACTGACTTTGTTGATTCTCTTTTTTCTAAACACATTTTTTCCACGATCACCTCTTGTTATTGCTTTCTATTAAGCTCATTTTTGCAAACTTTTAGTGACTTCTCCGCGATTAGCTCATGATTTCGCCTAGAGATGCAGTATCCTAAATTAAAGTCCTAAGTGTCGAAATTTCCAAATTGTCTACCTACAACCCAATATGATTTTTTCCATCCCAAATTCATAACCATGTTAAGTCACTTGCTGCCAGGCCTTTCTTAAGGAGAATAGGAAATATTAAACTGGTATTTCCAAAAATCTGTGAATATCCATTATAATACTCAACCTACCTAAAAAAAATGCCTGTGACAAATAGATATAGAACTGATTGTACTGTTCTACTAGGCCAGTTGATGAAATTGAAATTACGTTTTTCGTGTCTCGAAAGCACGACTTAGGATATGTATTAGATATATATAGCATTGTTTTGCTATAGGTATTTTGACACAAAATCGGATTTTTTCTGAAATGACTTGTGAATTTTTTTTTCACATTTCAATTCTACGACTCAAATTATGCCTAAATATTAAATTTTGTAAAATTTGGTGCGAAATTTACAAAGAAATTTAAAAATTTATATTGCCACATTTTTTTTAGTTTGCACCATGAATAATTCACATGGTGAGCTTCTTAATTTATAGCAACCTATTTTCCTTTTCTTTTTTTATTGTATACGAGCAGAAAAAAGGTCACATTCATTGCTGTTAAATAATTTAACAAAGTGCATAAACCACATTTGGCGTTATTATCGCTTGTAATGAATATGCCAAATTTCAAAACACCCCAATTCACATATATCTTAGGAAAATTTGGAATAAAAAAACTCTAATTTTTTTCAAGTATGCCTAGAAATACATCTACTTTAAGATGATGTTAACAATTTTATAGGTTATAATACAAAATGTTTTTGAAAAATTTATACAAATTATTTAAAAATACAAATTAAAAAAAAAATCTGAAAGGTTTTAGATTTTAATTACGTCCAAAGGGGTGTTTATTTAACATTTTGTGTGTTACCTTTATTTGTTAAATACCATGTTCTCACTTAAACCATAAAATTCAGTTCAACAGCAATATTGCAAAATAATTTTAAATTGTGCATATCTTTAGAAATTTCGGTACACGCGCTGGAGATAAAAATGTTTTTCAGTACAACGTTGGTATTGCTGGCTTTGAAATCTTTGAGTTTGTTAATGAAAAATTCGTTAAAGTTTTAGAGAATATTGTTATGAATTTCACATTTATTTGGCTATTTATTTAGAACTGTAATTAAAATTCCTTTTTATTTTCCCGTGCAACGCACGATAAATAAATAAATAATAATAATAATAAAAACCAACAAAGAAACATAAGCACTAAATTGAAAAGTGATACGCCGTTTCTTGTGAAACAACGCAATCGCCCAAATGAAAGTAATTGTCCTTCGGGACTAAATCCCTTTGGACTAAAAATAAATCATAGAAAATGTACAAATTATACTTGGATTAATCCCAAATTTTGAATTCTTAAAGAAGGAATCAAGTAAGTTTAATTAAAAAAAAAAGAGAGAGAGATTAAATATATATCAAATTCAATTAACATTGAGGAGCTAAAATTTGCGAGCTAATTTTATAAAAATTACTAGTGCGATTTTTACAAAACTTGGCAGTTTGGCATAATTTGAGTTGTAGAATTGAAATATGGAAAAAAATTTGCATGTCATTTCAGAAAAAGTCCAATATTGTGTCAGAATACCTATATTAGAACATTGCTGTATATGAATCTAATACGTATCCTAAGTCGCACTTTCGAGACATGAAAAAAGCATGTTGAATTTCGTCAATCGGCCCAATGGAACGGAAGATATAGAACTGTCCCCCTCTTTTTTTTTTTGCACTGTGTTCAAGTCATATTATAAACTGTGTACTAGAAAGATACTGTGAATTTTTTAATTTTTTGAGCTAAATAAGTTAATCTTGAAATTAACTTTTTTCTAAAAGAATTCTCTGCAGTTATATAATATCTTGATGTAAATAACATTAGATTGAATAGCTATTTCTGAAATCACTGAAAATGAAAGTGGCACGACCAGGTCACCATTGTTGGATTATCACTGTGCTAGGTCATAACACAATTTCATGATACTGGAAGAGGCAGTAATTCACTCAGTAAAATAAATCGTTAGTTATTTTCCCAGTATAACAACTTTGATCTTTTACAAAAACAAATTACAAGAATACGTGCGTCAGCACACAAGTATTGGTGAGTCTATACCACTAAGATACATATGTGGTTACTATTAGGTACATAAAGTTTCTTATTAGTTAAAATTTCAGTTAAAGTAAATAAAGTTCAAGAATCCATTTGCAGTTAAACTGCATAAAAAATTATATATAACCTCAATAAATTACATATTAAATCAAACGATGAAATAACATAAAAAAGGAAATTCATCTTAGAACTACACAAAGGAAATATCCACTTACCTTATTTAGAAATTTCCATGTCAACAAAATTCCTTAACAGCATCCAAAAACTTCCTAAAATTATCTCAATTATAATCTGTATATTGGAGTTGCCACATCAATTAACAAAAACAAGAGTAAAAAATATCCTCTGTAGTGCCGGTATCCTCGAACATTCAACCATATGCATTTCCTGTCTACAAACAGTGCACTTGTAATGGGTACTAAGTAAATTTTCATTTACACACCAGTCAATTAATGCTTCTTCCTCTTTCGTTCCAAATCATACAGAAATTCAAATTAATCTTCTCAACCATTTTACTATGGCCACGAAATAACCAACTTCTAACACACAAGCCCTTACAAATCTTTTCCCATCATTCAAATTCACCACAAACATGCAACGAATTACATCATAATAGGGTTTCTGTAACATTCAACTACTCAGGTTACCATAAATTAAACAACTTGGCAATAAATGAAACAGCAACTTAGCGATAATCCAAGGAGCACCCTTAATTGACTATAACCAAATCCCTTACACTGGATTGGTTTGTAGAGTTTGTAAATTATGGAATATTTGCTCATTATGTGGCATTTATTACCTTTCTTTGAGTCATAAATTACTTAATCATTTTAATGATTTCTAGATCATTGTTAAAGGTAAGAGAATGAAATATTTTGAAAAGCAAACTAACATGTATCAAGCAATTTATAATTGGATTAAAGTAGTTGATGCTATCTGAAGATTAAAATCTTGTTTTATTATTATTCCAGGGTGTCCTGTAAAATATTTAGATGACTGATGTTGAAACCTTTTTAATTCAAAATGAAATAACCCTATCAAGTGGATGAGTATTTGGAACTAAAAAGAACTAAATGTAGGTAGAATTATTTTATGGTTTGTGGTCTAGAAACAAAACCTGCCTGATTTGCTTAAGAGTTAGACATAAGAAGTTTAAACAGATCTGTTGACCAAGTATGAGAAGTATTGACTCATCCTCCGTAGTACTTACTTATGATTCCACCAGACCTGAAGTACTTTCTGAATTTGAAACAGCCCAGTGTAGATTGCGTTTCTCCTTTTTGAAAGTCCTTTCTTCAGTAGCTAATCAAGTTATTCGAGGATTGAAGAAAAAGTTAGCATACTACTACAAGTAATAGCAAATCTTCCAAGGCACTAGCTCACTTGTTTTGAGAAACAGGGCGATTAGCAGGACTGCGAGGAGAATATGCCTGGAATAAAATAAAACCTGAAAGAAAGAAAAACAGAGTGCATTGTTTTTAAAATTATCTTTGTATTTTTCTGCTATTCCAGTGGCCAGAACTTCCTCTTAAAAAAAATACCTATTACAGTAATTTGCAGAAATATTTCCTGATTTTTTTGTTTCACTGGCAATTAGTGAACAGACAGCTTGAAATCTATTTAATCATTATATGCATTATTAATTATTTTTTATATTGATGCATGTAGTCATTTTTTTATTGAGACTAATGTATTGCAATTTTTTTTATGAAATGACAGATGCTTTTAATTTTCTTAGATAGTTTAACTGGAATTATAATTTTGTAGTTTTTCACATGGATAAATATGTAAAAAGCTTAACCAAAGCATTTTGCACAGTTAAATTTTTTAATTTAATTTAATTTATTAAATTAAAAAAATGGTACTTTCTTACTACAGCAACCCTCATATTTGAGACACGATATCTCTTATACCTCAGTGTATGTTACGTCTCGGTTGATTAATGGTTAAATTTTGGGGGCTGCTATAATAAGGAAGCACCAAAATATTTTTATGTGTATGTGTTTTTTTTTCCCTCTTTTAATACAACTTTTACAAAGTTGGGTAACATACATAAAGTAATTTTAATTTTATTTAGTGTGTAAGTGATTTTTTTTTATATATAGGAAAGAAAGCATTCCATTCAGAATATAAAAAACAAAAATTGCTTTCAAAATTATAAATCCTTTTTTTTATGGAAAAATTAATAAATTTTCATATCTTTACTTTCAGACAATTTATTCATCCTCAAATTTCTTGACCTGAGGGTTTGTAATGCTATTTTAAATGAACACAAAGTATTTCTGCACAACATTCATGTAAAATTCTTATCAGAGCTTATGTTTAATATATAGTATGGAATTCTTGTTCCCAATAATCCTGTTTCTGAGCTGCGTAGCTGCTGGTAAGTAATTATTATTTAATTGAAATGCTATTAAAGTTATATGTAAACCTAATATGTAGAATTCAGAATTATCAAGATTCAAAGCCCTTCTTTAAATTCATTAGTTTTCTTTTCTAAATTTCCTGAAAATGTGTATCTTAAAACATTGATAACACTATATTGGAATTTACTTTTTTACAATACTCTTGTTTTTCTAAGATAAGTTCAAAAAAGTAAACGTTCCCTAATGCATTTCTAATGTTTCATTTCTTCCTAAAGTAATATTTATTTGGCTGCTTTCCCATAGCTAGCTGCTTAAAATATTTCCAAATTTACTGCAAATTATTTGAATAGTAAATTTTGATTATTTCTTCAGAGAATTCATTTTAAATATTTTTTAGGTAAAGTGAGTTTATGTTAAATATGTGCATCTGCTCATTTTATGCTATGTATTTTACAGTATGAAAGCCTTCAAACTGATTTCACAACACATAAATTATTTAAGAATGTGATGTCTAATTGAATTCAAAAGCTAATTTTGGTATTGAAAATCTGAAAGAAACTTCTGTTATGCAAAAAACAACTAAAAAGATTTTTCAGATTCATAAACTAGAAAATAATATTTGTGCAAAAATTCAATTCTATTGAAAATCAGTGTCTCTATTTTCCTTTTAGAGTCAGTTAGTTAGGTGTAGAATCAAGCATTATATCAATGTTTAGTATGTGACTGTACTTGAAAACTGTAAATAATGACATAAAAATTTAAGTATATGAGTAGCTGTGAAGTTTGCATTAGTTGTGCCTCGTAAAAAAGTTGGGAATTATCCAGAATCTCCAAAATTATTGTTAGTCTTAATTTTTATTCCACCACTTAGCTCATTAATTTTTATTCCACCACTTAGTAGAGCTCATTAATTTTATTCCACCGCTTAGTGAAGTGGCCAGAGTTTTTTCATATATGGCCTATTGTTGTCGGATCAGCAGAATGAAATTTATGATTTACTGTAAAATGTCTCTAACCTGTTTTTCCCGAAACCCTTCTCTTTTATAGGTTGTCAAAAGTTTGATTGTTTCTCTGTTTGGAACCTGAGCAAGAAAGAGTTCCCCAGTTTCTTGGCATAAACTGCCAGATATCCAATATTGTGGAAGAACCCTGCCAGCTTTGTTTCCCTTCCCTGTACAAAGAGATTTTCTTTTATTAAAGCGACTATTTTTTCAGGGCTGCCTGTTTGCTTATTTGGTTATCTGATCAGATGTAGAAAACATACGTCTCTAATAAAATTGTAGGCTGAGTTGCTTTTTTCGTCACTTAATCATTGTTAGTTCCTCTATCCACCAGTAAATAAATCGCTGCACTGTTAGAAACAGTACCCAGAAACCACTGAACCAGATGTCAAAATGTATACTTTAATTTTTCACACTGCACCTCCAGATCCTTTTGTTGATGTGTTGTTTTATTTAATGGCCATTTTCACATATTCAAATGCAAGGTAAATTACATCTTTTTTGAAAAATTATATTGATAATTTGTATCGTTTCTCAATAAATCAAATATTTGTAACATTTTTTTTTAAAAAAAAAGGAACTTTGTTAACATAGGGAAAACTTTGAGCTCTTATTATGAGAGAATTATGAGTGATCATAAATTGTTAACATTTATGGGAGAAGAAAATGTGATATCATGTGGCTTACTCAAACCTCTTCTTGCCATGAGTAAACTAAGACCCTCAGACTTTTCAAGATCATTTGCACTGTTGATTTATCAATGATCATGATGCCCTTTACAAAACAGAGGTCATAATAATAACCAAGTACTAAATTTATGTATCAAATATAACTTCTAGAATTTAGAAATAATGTGAAAGCACAGTGGCTTCAGACATCGGGAAGTTTTTAAATTCTAAGCCAATCAGAGGATAGATGAACTGTAATAATGAATATAGAATAATATAGAAACTGTAATAATGATTTTAAAACTGAATAACACTTTTATGAAAGTATGAAGACTTTTATGTAGTTCTTTTATGAAAGTAAACTTTCTTAATAATAAATTATAGCAATAGCAAAAATGATAATATAAAATATAGATGCAGTATTCAGATGACAGTTTCGATAATATATATATTCTGGTAAATACAGAACATTCATGGGCAATGAACATAAATGAATTCTGGTACTTTCTGATTATCTGCATCTCTCTCCTAAAAAGTCACGAACTCACAAGGAGACTAATTTTTTACTAGTCTAAAAGTAACAAACAGTTTCAAAATATTTGCACTTCCCATTGTGTAAAATTAGAAATTTCATAAAAGGACAAACAGTCAATAAATTTTAAGAAGCTAGAAACATCAATAATCAAATACTTACCTTTTTCAAGAAATCGTTATGCAATTTTTGTGCATGTTGCTCTCATGATGTACACAAGGATCTGTTTTTGCTTAAAATAAATCTGAAAATTGCACCTATTTGGCCACTATGCCCACTGTTGTTCTTTTCATGGACTCAGCATATGCTTAACATCAGAGAATTGCTCAAATTCGGCATCCTGCATTCTGACACTGCTTACAATTTTTCACTTGCACTAATACTTTGTTTGCAGCTTTTTTGCTTTGCTTTCAGTTTTTTTTTTTTTTTTTTTTTTTTCCTTA
>KK119009.1:506633-527077 GCA_000611955.2 Stegodyphus mimosarum
TTGCAGCTTTTCTTTTTTTTCTGTTTTTTTTTTTTTTTTTTGTATTTCCATAAAATTTGATTGTTTAAAAGTATGCATATTTTTTCATTGTGTACTGTTGGACAAAATGCGATATTTCTGAAGAAATGCTATTCTGCCCTCCTCCTATAAGCCAGAAAACGCCACAATCCCTTGACAGTTCATCAGTAGGGGGAATGTACTCAGTGCAAAAACAAACACTAATCAGAAAAATGACCATCAAATTTATAGGGCTACACATGTGTGCGTACCTGGATTGCCACATAGCATTGTGTACTGTTGGACAAAATGCGATATTTCTGAAGAAATGCTATTCTGCCCTCCTCCTATAAGCCAGAAAACGCCACAATCCCTTGACAGTTCATCAGTAGGGGGAATGTACTCAGTGCAAAAACAAACACTAATCAGAAAAATGACCATCAAATTTATAGGGCTACACATGTGTGCGTACCTGGATTGCCACATAGCTATTTTTCCAGCATAATTCATTGTCTTGTGAATACTTTTCAGGAGCATGCAGATGTCAGAACGAACTAAATATTCTTTACGAATGTTATTTTCGATACTGGCTTAGGACTTTTAAGTGTTTTTTTTTACTACAAAAGTTTCTTAAGAAGCAGGTTTTGAATATATAATTATTCAAACTCTAAATAATTTAATACCATGTCCGGAATCTATATTCTGCTGAGCGGTAAATAAATTTTTGATTTACAAAAGTATAAGATATGAAAAACAGCAGGCTGTAGGTATAGTTTATGCAGGCAGCTGTCTAGGACAGCAGTTAATTTTGTCTATCCCTTGTATTAAAAAAAATATTTTCTCAAATTGGTCTAAAAACATTGCATAGCATTGCATAGTGATTGCTTAGCATTTAAAACTTGGTGATTACTTACCATTTAAAACTTATAGATGCCAGAATATTAAGTGAATTATTATTTTATTCAACTCGGGCATTTTAAATATGCTTTATTTTTCCATCCTAGATCATCACTCCATAAATATTTCACCGTATGGCACACGCATAGTTTTGGAAGAAGGTGCTGATCTAAACTTAACCTGCAAAGTTAAAACAAAATTGTGGCAAGATAAAGAGTAACGTATTATCTTTATTATTATTACTTAGTTTTAAATGTCATATGATGTTTATTAGTATTTACTGTATAATATTCTGTGCATTATTTGTGATGGTATAAAATTAGAATTTTGCTATATTTGAACGTTTTTTCAAAAAGAATAAATATGTATATATATTGGTACTGTACATGTTATGTTCTCATATGAAAATACTACATAAATTTATTCTTAATCTAAATGCCTGCATTTGAAAATACTATATATGTTTATTCCTAATCCAAAATCTGTCCAACTTCAACAGTTTTCAGTTGTTACTTCCTTGTAGAAAGTAAAGGAAGTATTGTAGTCGCAAAAAACTTCGGGTATCATATTTCAACAAAGGGATCCATTTTGACCACTATCGAATGCAATTCAACAATGTTTTTGAGATACATCTGCACATAAGGTCAGAATAAAGGACTTTAATACATTACACGCATATTTCTTCTTATCCATTATTAAAGAATCTCGGGACTAATAATGAAGACCTTTAAGTATGACAAACACTAATTTATTAATGAATTAACACACAAAAGAAATAAAAAGTAAGAGAATTTTAAGTTACATAGCTCGTGCTGAGCTTTAAAAGTTCGTTGTGTCACATGATTGTAAGAAAAGGAATGTGTATGTTTTTGCGAATCTCACAAAAAAAGCAGATGTTCCATTTTAAGAATTAGTCATGCCATCTGTTATATTCTTCCCCTCAGGCTGTATAGGTTGTCCTCAATATATGGCTTGCTCTTGGTGGCTGCTTATTGGCAATGACAGATTGTCCATCGGATTCAGGGACTGCTCTGATTTTACCTCTTGCTCGAATGAGGTGTAAAGGAGAGTTTTGCCCTTCATATGGCCGCAGGGCAGATACATGGTATACATCACCTATGGAAGAAAAAGGATCATGAGTAGCAGAGTTTAATGCAAATCTTGCGTGCTGTTCTTTATGTTGACTGAAAGGTCAGGACCACATATTCGCAACAAAGTTAGCTTTGGAGCAGGCACGGGAACTATGGCTTATATTATATACTATGGCCACAGCCATAATATTTACGATCATCTTGTTCACAGTCTCTGGATATATGCCCGCGTTTTCGACATATGTAACATGTTTTCATGTCCTTTTTGCAATCTCGGACAATATACTTTTTGCAGTCTTGAGCAATGGGACCATTTCTTCCACAATTATAATATTCATTGGAATTCATGACCTTTCTCAACACTTCTTTTCTTTGGTGGAGATATATGATATCTTGGAATTGTGACAGAGGGCTTGCTATGGATTTATTGAAATGTTGGACTTTGGGAGTATGTTCTTTCCCTGTTTGAAAGATACTTGAACTGAGCAGATATTTCTCTTCACTTTCTCTTGACCGAAACTTGTTAAATTTCGCCTTATATTCTGAACACGTAAATGGCTTGGAAATGTCATCACTAAAGCTAAATTTCTGTTTAGGGTTGCCATGGAAATACCATCTATTATTTGGAAGGTCTAAAACAATTTCAGCGCCACGCAAAAATTCAGTTCCTAAAAGCGTTCTGTTAACTTTTGTTGTAGGTAATGCAAATAAAGTTATTGGGAATGATTGTCCTTCAATTTCAAAAACTGCTTGGGTAGTATAAACTTCTGTTTTCTTGTGGAGACCATCGGCAAAGGTAAAAGTCATACTGGTTTTCCTAAATTCTATTCTTCTTTCTCTCAAAAGACGATATAATGTTTCTCCCGCTATAGTGTGCATGGCTCCAGTATCTATGCACACAATTCCAGTTAATCCGTTTATTTTTACTCTCGAAAGAGTCGTCTGATGTTCCTTGACACAGAATGTTCGAAGGTGTATAGCTTTAAAATCAGCTTCTGCTGTCTTGGGAGGAGGGGAGCAGACGGGGCATTTAGTCTTAATAAAGACTGACTTCCCACATCCATAGCATTTAACAGGTGGTCAATCATCATTTTTTAGCATTACCTCTTGATGAGGTGTTAGTAGGTTGGCAGTTACCTCTATAATTTTTGAAACCATCTCATTGTTGAAACTTAGGGGTCTCCTTATTAACGTTTTTATTTTGTATATGTCTACCTTCTTCATACATATCTAATTTCTCAACAAGCTAAAGTATGTTGTTCCATTCATTCCAGTTATCCAAAATATGTTCTTTATAATCTGGAGGGGCTTTCTTCTTAATCTGACCTGCGAGTATCAAATTCTTTAATTGCTCAAACGTCCTGACTTTTGATTAAGCCACCCATCAAAATAAAAGTCTCTCCAGGATTTTTCTTATGTTGGGTAAACAGTTGTTGAAATTTCTCAGCACTCAACTTAAAGTGCTTTAAGAGAATTAGTTTAATTTTCTGATAGTCCTGAGCATCATCAGAAGATTCTTCTGTAATTAGTTTTGCAACATCGGTACAAGACCAACAAGATAAACTACCCATTTTGAAACAGGTACCTTCAGAAAGGTTAATTGCCTCTCAAACAAATCCAGAAATAAACCCATATCAGCAGTTTTAGGATCAAAATTAGGAATTAGCTTGTTCGATTCTAACTTAGGCATTTCTGCATATGCAGAAGAAGATACCTTTTTAGACTCCAATCTACTAACAGTAATACTAGATTGAAACCTTAATTTCTCCAACTCAAGCAAACCTTCATTTTCTTTCTTTCTCTCAGCACGCTGTGTTGTTTCCATTTCTTTTCTATCATTTATGATACAGTTCAAACATTCTTTTGTAAATGCCGCATCATATGTAGGACTAGTGATTATAGCATTACTTATTTCAGGGATTCTAAAATTTTACTACACCTAGTGTTTCTGCTAATTCAGTTAAATTCTACTTCTTCCCTTTTGCTAAATAAGCCATGCTTAATTGAAAGTGGATAAATTTCCTCAAAATGTTCACCTATAACTTTTAGTATGATAACATATATATGTTTTAAAATATTTTTATATGCATTTAATACACAACAAATATACATATTCAAAAGCAAAACACGAAATGAAGTAATAACTCATGTTACATTACTTTCTGCTCATTGCTTGAAATATCGTATAAAATGCACAATGCTCAGAACATAAACTGATATAGAACACTTTCAGTAATTGAAATTCATGCAAAATATAGCAACTTGCAACTATATATTTCAATACTTTTTCTATTTTCGAACCAAAACTGAGAATCCTTTACATTGTATTTACGATATTTGACATTTGTTTTCAATGCTTCATATCGAACTTGCATAGAACAAAATACTTGAACTTTATAGGAAATATTCATTCAAATATTATTTTTAAAAAAATATTCCAAAGTAGTAGATGGTACCACAAAGTTCTTTGTTTAAATTTCAGCAACACTTCAAAATTACTTAAAACTACAAATACTTCAGTTTTCAGCAATACTTTAAAATCTTTCGGTACTAAAGGAACTGGTGTGCAATAGAACTCATACAATATGATCCGGGTGATCACATTTTATCTAAAAGAATTCAAATCCAACAGAATATTTAATTGATTCGGATAATCAGTGAAAATGAAATTAGGTCACTGTAATTAGAATTCTTCGTATATTTACTTGATCCAGACAATCAGTGAAATCGAAATTAGGTTAAGGCAACTGCAATTTTTGACTTCCTTTTGTTCCCAATTTACTATTTAGAAATAATAAATCTTTAAAGTTTACTTATCTTTAATATATCCATGGGCTGTTCATCATTATTACTTTAGGTTTTGAAGTATCCATATGGGGATTTTTGGCCCTTAGTTGGGCTGCCAGAATTTTTTAACACAACACACATATATTTCTTTTTATCCATTATTAAAGAATCTCAGGGCTAATAATGAAGACCATTAAGTATGACGAACACTGATTTATTAATGAATTAACATGCGAAAGAAATAAAAAGTAAGAGAATTTAAGTTACATATCTTGCGCTGAGCTTTAAAAGTCCTAAAAGTTTGTTGTGTCACATTACCTGTAAGAAAAGGAATGTTTATATTTTTGTGAATCTCCCATCACGTGACCAAAAGCAGATGCTCTGTTTTAAGAATGAGTCACACCATCTGTTACAGGACTCATTTTCCCAAAACGAATTGTAAAATGGTTCTAGAATGTAGTCAGAAGAGATTTTTTCCTGACGTCTGTACTTACATACGTATGCATGTATCTCGCATAACTCAAAAACAAGTATATTAAAATTATATGTAAATATTCAATACCCCAAGTTTAGCTAACTCATATACATATACGGAAATTCTTGATATGCATATGAGTTGGCTAAATTAGGGGAATTAAATATTTATGTTTAATTTTATTTCTATTTTTAAATTGCATATGCATAGCAAGGATGAAACACTATGTATATGCAAATAATATACTTGGAAGGAGTGTGAAATAAACTAATTCCCCCTGAAGAGTCAGTATTGTTTCACTATTTTTTTCATTTTTAGTCCAAAGGGATTTAGTCCCGAAGGACTATTACTTTCGTTTTGCGATTTTGCGTTGAATCACTCTGAATGCCCGTTTCACTTTTCAAATTGTTGCCACTAAATGTTATCGCTCTGCATTAAATTTTAAAAAATGAAAAATCTGCATAAATGTATGCATGTTTCTCGCATTGTGATAAAACCTAGAGCCATCGAATTTTGAATGACGTAATCCTACTGCGAATATGGGCATCTGGAAGCCCTAATTTTGAATTTGAAATTTGCTTTATTATCGATTTTATGTTTTGTAACATTTCAACGAATTTCTGATTAACAAACTAAATGATTTCAAAGCGAGCAATGGCAACACTGTACAAAGAAAAACATTTTTATTTCCAGCGCACGAGACTTACGGAAATTCTAACGATATGTTCATTTTAAAATGATTTTGCGATATTGATTTTGAACTGAATTTTATGGTTTGAGTACGTAGTACATGATATTTAATAAAAAAAGGTAGCACACGAAACGTTAAAAAAAGCGCCTTTGGACGTAATTTAAAATCTGAAATCTTTCAGATTTTTTTTTTTAAGTAATTTTCTTTATATGGCTGTAATAATTATTAGTAATATTTGCATGTCAGTTTTATGCATATCCCCTACTCAACTGCTTTTGCTTTTATTTTTACTATTTCAGGTACTTTAAAAAAAAATTTTTAAATATTACCTAAAAAGTATGACATTGTATATTGGAATTTGTATAGACTTCAAATTATAATTCTTATTTTTCTTCATTGGCTTTCTTTATTTTACTTTGAAATGCTGGAGTTTTAATTGGAGTATTCCTCTTTCATTTGTATGACTGTGCTTAATTAAATCATTGCAGCCTAGATGCAGGATTCTTAATAGTCTTTCATTACATTAGTTTATTTTTTTTTTATGTATAGACCCGCTCTTTTACTACTCAGCTCCGTAAGCCCAGTTTTTTTTTAATTATTTATTTGTTATTATATGTTGGTAAATTGGGCATTTTTTGCTTTAAAAGAGGATTGAATTATGTTGTTCTTATCTTCCATTTAAGGTTGTTAGGCCTTTAGTTAATCTGCATGCAATAGTTGTAGAATTATCAACAGCTTAAAAATGTTTAAGTGTGGCTAAGCCTAATGGAGCAGCCATATTTGTTTACATTTGCAACTTAGCAGTATAGTGAACTAAAATCAGTTTCTGCACCTTCATTGTCCTTTTGCCGAGTGAGACCAAAATTTTGTATCGAAAAATCTGCCTTCTTGCTTGCCAAATTGATTGTATTTGAGTAGAAACTCTAAATTTAATTGTTCCCCTCCCCTATACTTTTCAGTTTTTATGAAGATATTTTGAGTTATATATTTTTATTATATATAGTGAGAACTGAATTATCTGCAAATAAATTCAAGGAAATAAGTTTAATGAAATACAGCAAAAAATGTGTAAATTTAATAGGTCATACAAAGAAGTTGTGGTGTCCACATCAGATTTTTTTTTAACAAATTTTTGTATTTCATAAAATGTAGGAGAAAACAAGTACTCATACCTGAAACAGTTATGATAAAAAATCATGTGTAAATTAAAATTGAAAGATCTGATTCATTATTAAGTGTAATTCTTTTTGCTTCGATTAAACAAACATGAATCATTATTTCTTAATAATATTAAAATATGTCATGAAAATTTTGCATATCTATTGTACGCTTAAATAAAATAGGAAAATTAAGTTAAAAAAAACCCGAAGCCAAATCGTGCTGTAAATTGTTTTAATTCAATGGTAATAATTAAAATCAAAACAAAGTGAAAGCAAATTCAAATATCATATTCAGTTCAGATAAGTAGAAAAATTAAATGGCATAATTTTGGGGGGAAATTGTAAACAGTCATTGTGTCAGGTGACAGCAGTTTAAGCATTTAAAAAATAAAATCGCATGAAAGTCAAACCATAGTTTTTATTTAAAAAAAAAAAAGAGCAATTCCAAAATTATTGGATAAACCTAAGTAGTGTAGAAATGAAATTCGAACAAAGTAATCGCTTCAGACATGGAAATTGGAAAAGAATAATTTCAAATATTGCATTAATAGATAAATAAAATGTATTTTACATTTCCTAGAACATCTTCATTGGGGAAAGGGATGGTGAATCAAGAAATGGAAAAGAAAAAAGCTTCTTTTTAAGCTAATAGGTGCAGTTTTAAAATTTTTTAATCAGGAAAAAAATTACTTAAACTGTGCATCTAACGGCCTAACCCCATATGCTTCAATTTTTATAAAAAATGGCAAGCTGCCAAACAGTTGTACACTCAACTATCTGTGTTGGGCCACTTATATTCTAATCTTCAATTTTATGTTGGATAAGTAGAGAAATTTTGGTGTTATAGTTTCCTTTTTACGACTTTGATTCAAATTTCCGATTTCACTACTGCCAAAATTTATTTAATTCAATTTAAAAATTATTATGTAATTCGTATTTTCACATTTTCTTTTCTTTTCTTTTTTTTTTTTTTTTTTTTTTTTTTTTTTTGCTACTTTATTAAAAGACTGGTGTGCTTAAAACAGTTCTTTATTGTCTTTTCTGAGTTCGAATTCCAAGATATGTTTGGAAAATGCAATGCATTTGAAGCATAGTTTTCTTTGCTAATTCATTTGTATTTATACTAGACGAAGGTGGTCTATGAACATGCGTGCGATCGTGAAATGAATTATGAATCGAACTATGAAATTAGCAGTACCCCTTTAATTCATCTTTTTAATTTGGGCACTTCTCCCTTTCTATTCTAAAAGTAGTATTATCTTATTCGATACTGTCTCATATCTGCAAACTAATCCTGCATTATGTCATCTTAACTTCCTGTTTTAACTACTTTTTAGCCAGTCAGATTTAAGAAAATTTTTGGTAAACATGCCATTGAAATCCAACTACACACACTTTTTCTATGCTTGCTCATGCTTAATTAACCCACATCTGTGCCACTTTGCACTATCTTCAATTGTTTAAAAAGTTTTTTTTTTTTTTTTTTTTACCACTCCTAAGGTTGGAAGTGTTGGCCATTTTATTGTGGAGGCACCTAATAGGCAAGAACCATTATCTCCTGTGAAGGGACAGACAATTTGCATCCATGCCTTCTGCGGAATTCGAACCAGGCCCTTCAGTATCGCAGTCGGCTCCCCTAACCACTATACTGTCTGGGTAGCCAAAAGAAATGTAATATGTCATAGCTTTCAAAATTGTGGGTGCATATTGCTCTGTAATCACGTGAGAAACAAATGTTGTGTCTCTAGAATTGCTTTTATCCAGTAACCGAATTATGTTGAATTTGTCTGTCTGTCTGCTAGTCCATTATAATTATTCCCAAGTCATCATCTTACATATACATCTTATATGCTCATATATACATGTAGATTTTGCGAGTAAGAACTTTGACCGTATAAGTTATGGCATTCTTAAGAGTGCTTGTAATTTATTTATTATGTAAAGATATTTTTCATATCCTGACAGTGTAAAATGTTTTTTAATTTTATGTGTCGTAAATTTTAGTACCTTTATATGTTAATTTTCAGTGTGAGGGATCTGTCTTTCTGGTGATATTTTGATTCTTTTAAAATAGTTTTTATTTTCATGATTTTCATTTGTTTAAATATTTGTTTAAGATTTGACTTGAGTTGGAAACTGCCTACACAGTCCAGTGTGAAAGATCGTATTCTTATTAATAAAACAAAGGACCAGTTAGCTATAACCATTCAAAGTGTACAGAAGAATGATACTGGTCCATATATTTGTGAGTTGCAAAATGACGGCATCATATCAAGTCGCAAAATTTCTGTATCTGTCAGGTCAAGTAAGTGTCTTATTTTAGCTATTAATTTCTCTCAGAAAAAATAATTTTACCTACCATTAGCTCCTAATTAACTGGCCTGTACATTAACCAGGCATTCTTTGAATAAAAGTTTAAGTTTGTTGTGGATTACTAGAAAAATTACTATCGCAACAAGAAAGCACAAATTTCCCAAAAATACTATGAGAAAAAATTATTTTCTTGATTCTAATGTAAAAATTCTTCTAGTATGTTATACCTGAATTTGTGTACTTTTAATATATTGCCTTAGTTTCTTTGACATATTTTAATATGCACGTATAAATACATTCTTACACATATCGCAAAAAATATTCTAGGCCATATACATACAGCCTTGCCAGTTAGAGGGTTAAAACGTGAAGGAGAAAAATCGAGGAAAATATGTGGGATAATGGCAGTGATAGCAGATGATGTCACAGTATTTAGGAATTGTTTTGATCCACAGTAGTGTATAATTTGAATATACATATTCTGGAGTATATGCACCTAAAATTATCTATTAGAATAAATTGATAAATCATAAATGCCCACCAGCGACCGAACACTGGTATTTGGGTCTGAGGTTCGAATTGCATGAACGGGCTGGCTGCATGGCCATTTTTGTGGTTTTCTCCATGTGTAGCGTGTATACAAGCCAGTTTTCCTAAGAGAGTCCTCCATGAACGACTGTATTCCCTATAAGATAGCCCTTGAGTGCTTTGCTGTAATTAAATACACCGTAAAAATAAATTAAGTGTACAGCCATTAATTTCTTGTTTCCTATTGACTCCAATCAAAGTACAAGAATAATGTGAATAGAAACATTGTTCTTTCTGTTTTGGATTCTGATTTAATTTATGTAATAAACAACTTATTCTAATAAAACCATTTAAAAATAGAGGTAAATTCTTGATATTATTTTTATGTTAAATATAATTCTTGTGTCCTGTAAAGTTTTTTTTTTTTTTAATGTCTCTGAATGTGATTTTGGGTTAACCATGGTTATTGTTTGCTGTTTTCCCTAGTTAATCAAGCATCTACTGTATTTCTTTATGACGTACTGATTAATTTTAGTGTGTGTTGTAATCTGATATTCTGGAAAACTCCATGATCTTTCATATTTTTAATTTACCACCATTATATTCTGGTTCATTAATCACAGCAATGTTGTTTATAGCATTCGGTATTCAAAACCTGCTTATGATGCAACATAGAATTTACTTTTAAATTCCTTATTTTTCATTTTTATTTATGGTAAACCACAAAGTTCAAGAGTCTCAGTTAACAAAGAAGGAAAGGAGGAGAAATTAATTTCTTTTAAATTTTGAAAATTTTAAATATATCTTTTTATTATCAATTTGATTTTTTTTAAATTATAAATTACATAAGAAGACAGTTGGAAGTTAAGCATAAGTTAATTTTTCTTTGCGCCTTTATTTTTAATGCATATATTTTGTGCGAGTTATGGTTGGAGAAATAAAGTTTGTGTATTAAATCCTTGCTTTTATTCTTAATTGAATCTGTTTCATAATTTGTCAATTAGTATTCTATTTCATAATGACTATGTTACACAAACAGTTGTTAAACAATAGTATAATTTCTTTACTTGTTTAATTGATAAATTGTAAATGACTTATGGGTCATCTGCTTTATCATTCTGTGTGCTGCATTTTTTTTTTTTGTTTGTTATAAGCAGTTACAGTAAAAATCCGGTTATTTTTCAAGGACTCGTAGGTAATTCTTCAACAGACTTGTTCCTGTGAGTGTCATAACTGCCTGTACCCTGTCATAAAATTTGGTATTACTTTGTTTGTTTAAAGTATTATGTTTTTTATTCCTTTTAACAAACTATCATCCTAATGATATGAGTTTATGAAAGCAAGGAGTAAATTAAGTAATTAAATGAGTCTAGTAGATAAATAGTATTTACACACAACTCTTCAAGAAAAAATTCAAAAGCCATGCTGATCATTCAATTAAGAGGGAATATTTATTAAAAGTAATAAGATAACTAATAAATAAATTAAAAAGTTGTAAAAGCAATGAAAAAGATAGTTTACAGATTTTTTTTAAGGTTTGTATCAAATTTAAAATTTTTCATTTTTTGGTCACACGTGTAGAAGTTGCTTTCATTGCAATATATACCAATAATTTGTTCATTTGATTAAAATTTTAAAAATGCTTCTTAGTTTTAAAAGATGTATGAGTTTTATTTATTTATTTTTGAAGATATCTTTAAAAGTGAGGGAAACAGGTACTCTATATTAGAAAAAGTTTCTGCCCTTGTTTTGGGTTATATGTACACTCTTAGACAAAAAAAAACGACGCACCAAGAAGGAGTTATCCAAATGAGATGAAAATTGATAGAAGTGATATACATGTACAGAAAAACAAATTATTACAGTTTAAGAAAAATTGAATGATTTATTGAAGTGATGGAGCTTCACAAAGTGAAAAAGTCGGTAACACGTTTGTCCACCTCTGGCCCTTATGCAAGCAGTTATTCGGCTTGGCATCGATTGTATAGGTTGCGGATGTCCTCCTGAGGGATATTGTGCTAAATTTTGTCCAACTGGCGCGTTAGATCATCAACATCCCGAGCTGGTTGGAGGACCCTGCCCATAATGCTCTAAACGTGCTCAATAGGAGAGAGTTCTGGTGACCTTGCTGGCCAAGGTAATGTTCGGCAAGCAGTAGAAACATATGCAGTGTGGGGGCGAGCATTATCTTGCTGAAATGTAAGCCCAAGGTGGCGTGAGATGAAGGGCAACACAACGGGCCTTAGAACTTCATCGACGTACCGCTGTGCTGTAAGGTTGTGACAGGTGACAACCAAAGGGGTCCTACTATGAAATGAAATGGCACCCCAGACCATCACTTCTGGTTGTCAGCCTGCCGGAAGACAGGTTCGTATCACACCGCTGTCCGGGGCGTCTCCTGACTTGCTTTCACTGGTCATCGGGGCTCAGTTCAAAGCGGAACTCATCATTGAAGACTATTCTACTCCAATCAGTGACATTCCAGTGCGAATGAGCCCGCCACCACTGCAGACAGGCTTGACATTGTACAGAGGTCAATGGTAGTCGGCGCAAGGGGCACCGTGACCTCAGCCCCCTTTCTGTGAGCCGTCTATGAATGTTCCTTGAGGTCACTGAAGCACTAGTTGCATGTATAATCGATGATAATGATACATCTGGGGCTGTGAGTGCTGCTCTGATGAATGCTCGATCTTCACGTTCTGTCGTTTCTCTAGGCCTACCGCTTCTTTCTTGATGGTGTGTGTGGCCATGCCTCACCCATTCCTGCCAACATCGTTTAATAGTGGCATAGCTCCTGCTCAAATGTTGAGCTATTCGCCGATAAGGCCAACCGGCTTCTGAGCCCAACTACATGACTTCTCTTAAATTCTGACATCTGGGTGCATATCGTTCACACACCTGTGTGTGAGGCATAGTTACTGTCTACCAGAGCACACGGAATGAAATTCGTGAAGAATTTATGACCTGGAATCGTAATTTCTCCTCTTAAATATCCTGCCAGTTGTGCAGATCAGATGCACTGTAGCAACAACCATTCATTCTTTGGCAGCCAAAATGTAAAATTTTGGATTTTCCATCGAAACCTGTATGAGTATCAATTTGTGTCCAATTTGCTTTATATCTTCTCGGTGCATCATGGTGTGTCGTTTTTTTTTTTTTTTTTTTTTTTTTTTTTTTTTGTCTAAGAGTGTATATATATATATAGTTAGATAAACAGAGATTTAAGATACAATATCCCAAAGCAGAGATTTAAATATATATATATACTTAAATCTGTGGTTAGGTTTTCTGAATCTCGTCATCTTTGAGTAGCCTTTTAGTTGAGATTTCATTTCAAGAAAGAGAAAGAAGTCTGCAATTCCATATGTGTTAAATAAGGAGGATGGTTGTGGTACTCTTTTTTGCCAGTACATTATTGTGCTGCAGAAACCAGTTATTTAAACCTTTTTAAGCCTAGCATGCTGAGTTATCTTGAGAAGCCTACCTTTAAATTATTATGTTCACTGTTTATCCTTTAAGAACTAATGCATAGTGAATTAACTGATTGTGACATTTCCAGTCTAATAAATAAATAGCCAGTACAGTTTTTACTCAGAATGTTTGAAACTGTGTTTCCTGTGGTTATGGTGAACCTTTTCCAACCCAAGCAAATGACTGCAATTTTCTCTCAGGATCATAAACAAAGTGCTAAATTTCATCTCCAGTGCCAGTTTGCTTGTAAAAATAAAGATTAATGTCTGCCTTTGAGATCAAATTCTGCCATGCCAAAATTTAATCTTTATGTACTGTGATAAAAGTGTGAAGGGCAAAATGAGAACAAATTTATCATTTTCCAAGATCTCCCATTGAATTTTGTGAGGAGTGGCTTTGCTGATGTTAAGATCATTGGCTATCTTTCAAAGAGTTAGATAAATGACCGTTATCAAACTTTTTTAATTTTCTCATCCGTGTGAGACTGCAAAGGGCAACCATCCTTGGGTTCATCATCATTTTTGCATACATTATGAAATTGCCCATACCAGCACAAAATATTGAATCATATTAATGCTGGTTCTTATATTTGACACCATTTTAAAAATAACCCCATAGCTATTTTTCCCGCTTTACAACAAGACTTATTTATATTCTTCGTTCAGTTTTCGAATCTGTGATAGCAAATGTTATGTCACAGACTGCATAGAATAGAATACTGCATAGAAATTTCATTGTTAAGGAGAGGGTATTTCAGAAAAAACAAGTTGAGATGTCATAGGAATAAATGCTATCAATTATCATTTGTCAAATTCAGTGGAATTTCTTAAAAAAATAGTCATTAAACTTAGTAGATGCATTGTGTATTATGCATTTAAAAAAAAGTGATTTTGATTTTATAACTGTAAAATAATTATATTGCATTGACAGAGAAATGTGTAAAGCGATTTTTTGATTGTGGAGGAGGCATATGCATTTCAAAACGTTATGTTTGTGATGGCTATGTGGACTGTTCAAGTGGTTATGATGAATCCGTAAAATTATGTGGTAAGTTCTTTTAAATTATTTTGAATTTAGGAATTGTATATGTCTTGTATTTAATTCATCCACCAGAAAATCTGTAGATGCAATGTAAATTTAATAACTTCATAACTTTTCTAAATAATGATATGTAAAAAAAGTAGTATGTATTTTGCTAAAGTAGACAAAAAAGAGCTTGTTGAAAAGATTGAAATTTAAAATGATTACTACCTAAGATAAAAACTCTTCATAACTGTGATCACTGATGAATGATTACTGTTACGAAAAGATTAAATATCTGTGAATTTTGCAGTTGAAGAAAATTAGTATATTTACAATATTAAGGCTCATTACCATTAGAATTAGAATTTTGAGCTTAAGTTATAAAAGCAGTCCTAGGCATGCTTTCTTTGCCCAGTTTCATGGTTAACATAACATATTTGGGTAGGTGTTCATTTTCCATCTTCCTAACCAAGATTCATAGTTAAACCTTATGATGCTGAAGTGAGATTTGTTGGTTTAGATAAATCACTTGTCAGCATTTCAGTTAGGCAAGAAAGTAGTGATAGATTTATAGAAGTTTTATGTTGATTATGCTAAAAAGGGGATGTTCTTTTGGAACTGTATTCCTTTTCCTCTTTTCATGGAAGAAGCAGTTTTTTATGTGTGCCTTGTGTTAGTATGCTGACTTAACACAATTTGCCATAAAGTACCATGTGACAAGCCGTAGGAAGTTGGAAGTCAGTTGAAGTTAACAGGTTATGTCCATTGTTGAAGTGAGCCAAAATGTAACTGCATGCTTGTGGATTTGCTTCCAAGAGACAGAAAGTATTCATAAAGGTCTTTGTTGAGGTTACTAAGTTGAAGAGGTCCTGTTTGCTACCTCTGAATGATGATTATTATTTGTCAATAGCAATGCTTTGGAACTGGTGTCAAATTAATACTCAGCTGCAGAAACGACATTGACATAATGATGCATTTTTGCATGTGTATGGTATGTGGTAGGCCTATTGTTTGTGTCTCAGTGTTTTCCCAATACTATGAGGCTTCAGGAACCTTGACTGAAGAATACTGTAATTGAGAACTTTCTAAGTGGAGCCAAGCGGTCTTCTTTGACAAGTCCATATATGCCATAAAGCCAGATAATTGACAACTTTTAATGTAGATAGAATGTGGCACCCAATACAGTATAACACAGGTCAAAGAGAGATTGAATTTTGCTGGAGACAGAATGCTTGTTTGGGCAAGGATAAGTTTGGGTGAATATATTGATCGGCAGATCATTGCAAATGGGTTCCTGACTGCAAAAATATACAGGGATGAAATTCTTGAGCATGTCTAATATTCTGGTTGTAGGTGATTAAGCTCTTTTTTTATGCATGGTAATCATCGACTTCATCCAACTTTCATCTCAACCAACACACATTGTAAAACAGATGTTTGAAGAAGAAACAATGGATCATATGTAACTTCTGGCATGCTGCTCAGATCTCAATCCCATAGAATATGCTTGAGACTCTGTCAGAAGACCTGTTGCTGCTAGGCACAACCTCCATTGATTACCCTTCAGTTGTAACATGCACATCTTGAAGAGTGAGGCAATCACCTCATTAATTCAGAGCTTTGCAAATGTAAAGCTATGTTGCACATTTGAAGTGGCCACATACCTTTCTAGACAGTTGATAAATTTCCTAACTTTTTTCCTCGCCTCCTCCAAGAGTTATAGGTAGCAGTGCATTTTTTATGGTAATATCTGTGTTTCCTGATAAATTTATCTTTCTTTAAGATATGATTTTACACCATTTGGATTCTCAATTTTCTTTTCCCTTTCAAAAATACTTTTTTTATACTGTGCTGTGTATTTTTAAGCACTTGTCAATTTTAATTAAATCACATGCTCCCCTAATTTTTTAAAGCAGTTTATTAATGTAGTGAAAATTTAGACTTTTGTATTTAAATTAAAAATATCACATACTGTTTTACTTTGTTCATCGGTTTACATGACTATTTGAATTAGAATGTGCTGTTATTTTACAGGACCAAATCCTTGTCATGGAAAGATTTTATGTGATGGACGTTGCATCCCTCATGAATTTTGTTGTGATCCCGCTGTGAGCAATAATTGTTCCATAAGCTATTTGATGCCCTGTTGTCGTGAAGTGCTTAATGAAGGTTATATGATTTATACTGCTTGTTTAAAATATATGAAGAGGCATTTATTTTGCTTTACATATCTTTTAGAAGGCATTGATTTCTTATAAACAAAGAGCTATGATTTTGTTTCAAAGTGCTGTAAAAAAAATTTTATGTAAATTTACGTTGGGGAATGATGTTATTTCATAAACAAAACATTGGTTTTTGAGCAATAGCAACCTAACATCATGTTTGCTTTTTAGATTGATATTAAGGGCAAAATTGATTTTTTTACTTTTTATTCTTATTATTATTTGATGAAAGATTTTGTAATTCTATTCATAGGCCAAATTCTGCTTCACTTTTCATCTGCACAAAATATGCTCTGAGCACAAGGGTCAGGCAAACCTTTTTTGAAATGGGTCAGGTCTAAAAAATGAGGCTCAGCTAGAGCAAAAGAGAAAAGGGCAGGGAAAGAAGAAACTATTCAATAAAAATATTCTAAAACAAGTTAAATTTTGTACAAATACAGCGTCGTAACTGCTTTTCTTCCCTGAGGTAGTATTTCATCATATAGAATGATAATTACTTCCAAATACTAATATAAATCCCCATACATATAATTTTAATTGATTATATTTATCTGGCAGAAGATAAGTATAAAATTGGGTGAGATCCATTTCTTTGTGCATAATTTTTAACATCATATCATTTTGAAGATCTGGTCACTTCCATCTGAAGGGCTGACTTAATCTGTTCAATTGTGCATAAAATGAGGAAATGTCTTTGTACTTGCAGCAAGATCTTTAAAACATTGTAGCGGTAATTGAAGTTCAGAAGATATATCCACTGTGATTTTTTTTAGGAATGGGGATTACAATAATTTTGAAATTATGTAACACTGAAATGATTAGATTTGTTTAATGTGATTTATATTTCAAACAATGCAAATTTTTGGCTGTATGATTTTGTGATAAATATATTTCACATATAAGTACAGTTTTTCCTTGTAATTTTAAATTCATTAAGATATGTTGGGATGTTTGCAGTTCATAGCAAATGCTAATTTGCTATTCATTGATAGATGCAGATATAATGGTCAGTTTTTCTCATTCAGAAAAATTTCTGAGTTCATAAGATCTGCATTAACTTCCTTTATTGATGACACATTAAACTGCTGTATGGTAGGACAAGTCAGGATATTTGGCCTCAGTCTCTAAAAAATCGTGAAACTGACAATGGTCACATCTATGAAAGAGAATAAAATTAATTGTTGATACTTTGGTTCAGTAACACATGACAGATTGAAGTGTTTCCCACAAAGAGCTTGCTGATGAATAAATGCAGTGAATTACCAGACGTTTAAACATTTAGTTTATCCGAAAGCCTTGAAAATTTGTGTATCTAGTCCTTTTTTGTTCCCACATATTTTTAGCGCCACAGTTGTGACACATTTTAACTAATTCCATTGCAAACTGTACTGTGTTACCACTTTCTCTACTTACTTGAAAATTTTGTCATCTGTAGCTGTTCTATACAGACTGTTCATAATCACCGCAAACTCGATTTTGACCATTCAATATAAACAGTAGCAGTTAAGGAGTATTAGTAATGTCTGTCCACTCATCAACAGCCAATGAAAACCGCTTGAAATTTTTTGCTTTTTCTTTTAATTGACATGTCATGTGGCTCCCAATGTCCTCTTGTAAAAGTTGTTGTTGTCAAAAACACTGACAGATCGAAACAAATCCATTTCTTGTGGGCAAATCCTCTTTCTTCGGCTACCACAAGCAGGCATGATTTAATTAATTTGTTGTCAATATATGGTTTCGCTTTTGTAGCTGATACATGAGCTATTTATAAGCTGACTTTTAGTTAACTGCATCATAATCATTTTATCCTTTTATGAATAAATTGTGCTGCCATGAAGCAATTTGTTTTAAACAGTTTTAGCGATTGTTCACTTTTTGCAAGTTCGAATATTGTGTTGAGTGGTCAGTTTAGTAGTCATGAAAATATTATACTTTTCAAACAGTCTTTGAGAGATTTAAAATGCATCGCAATTATTATTATACTATTTCCACATTTTATTCATTTCTAATTATTTGATTTTTTCATGTTCATCTTGGGTTTGGTAGCCAGCTGGTTTTCCTCCTTGATGTTGTTTTTATATCTTTCATATCGTTTCTGCTTTTGGATGTCTCACTTTAAAGTTTGTCATAATGAAGTATTTTATGGTTTTCATACTTTCTTTTTATGTAGGTAGATATAAAAGTTTAATCTGGCACATGAAAAATTGGTTTACAAATTCCTCGTGCACCCATGTAGTGGAAATACTGAACCAGTAAATTCAAAAGTTTCATGAGGAAAATAGTAGAATGCTTTTATAATTATTATTATTACTACTACTACTACTATTACTACTATTTACTAAATCAGGAGATGTGCTAGTTTCTCATGAAATATTTAAAATTAAGTATCATTCTATGATTAAATTTTTGATTAAAGAATTAATCCCAAAGAAATAAAACAATACTCAGATCAAGTGTATGATGATATATCTAAAACGTATTCTACAGTGAAAGAATGGGAAAGATAATTTCATAATGGGCCAAAAATCCACAGAAGACAAAACTTGTAAAAGTTCAGCTGTTGGAAATATTCACACACACACAAAAAAAATATTACTTGTGTCCAGAGGGAAATGATTGAGAAGAGATTGAAGTTCAAAGAGATAGCAGAAAGATTAGATCTATCTAAAATAACTATTTTGGGCATTCTGTATGGATATTTCACATGGTTACCCAGACGTTGCTCATTAAATAATATATGAAGTGTATAAAAATACAAGAAGATTACATTTATAAATAAATTTTAAAAAGAAAGAAGAAGTCTATCAGAACTTGGAAACTTTTGGATCTATTTGTGTGTATAAGTACTGCTTCCACTTCTTTTTCCTTTATGGTAAAGGAAGCCTGATGTATTTAAAGATCCTTTAATATGTAATTTGATGTGCAGTCCATATTTTGAGATTTATTCTTAGTCCATTGCCTTCTCCCTTTTTTTTTCAATGTGTTTAATTTAACAAGAACTTGCGTTTCATTATTATGGGTGTTGATTTAGTATCATAATCTATTTTTTAAATCATTTGCATGCTCTGTGTATAGTTAATGAAGCTCATAAAATGCTTCATATTTTAAATACTTGTTTATTAATAACATTATAAAATAAGATCTTCAGGTTATCTTAGGAAAAAAAAAATTACATTGAGGCAAGGCAAATGGCCAAATAAATAGGAAAAACACTGTGTGGAGCAAAGAAGAAAGAAATGTAACATCATTTATTAAAGAAAAAAAAAATAGTAAAGGAAAATGTTAAGATATTAGTGTTTAGGAGGTCTTGGAAAAAAATAGATTAGTATTAATATCATTAACATAGACAAGTTTTTTCTGAATGGGAAAGGGCTTCCAAGAAATCAAGTGAAGAAGTTTTATAGATAATTTTTCCAACACCTATATCAGAATGTTATGTCTTCAGTTATGATTAGCTGTCAAAGATTTATTTATTCCTTTTTACACAGGCTTCAAGTTCCTTAAAATTAAATTTAAATGCTGTTTTAGCTTAACTAAAATATGTCAAACCACACTATTATACACTCACGTTTGTGAAAATTGCAACACCATGAAGGACTTACGCGAGTGAGCTGAAATTTTCAGGAAATGCAAAGTAGCGCATGATATGCAAATGATTAGAATTGCAAATCCGTAGCGCATGCGTATGCTGAGCAGCGCCCTCTGAACGGCTGATGGATCCGAATAAATAGATGGCTGTAGCGAGGCGTGTATGGTTATCGGTGGTTACCATAACCATACACGCTAGTG
>KK119009.1:529902-548130 GCA_000611955.2 Stegodyphus mimosarum
TGCACAGCCAAAAGTTAGTTTCTCTTTGGAATCTTTGACACCAGTTGGAGCCTTTTCTGTAGAGGTTACCAAGATACTTTGCGAACCATATTGCCAGAAAAGACCAGTTTCTTCGGCATTGTAAATTTCTTCTGAAGATAACTTTTCACTATTAATGAGTTCAATGAATTCATCTGCAAATTGTTCAGCAGCTTCAGTATAAGCTGAAGCTTTCTCACCTGAAATTTTTAATTGCCTTATACCATGCCGATTTTTAAATTTGGTTAACAACCTGTTGAATATATGCACTCAGTTTTTAAATACATTTCTTCATGGAATATTATGTCTTGAGCCATTGGCACTGTATCCACCAATAGTATGCCCTTGCTGCTATACTGTCTGATTCATTCAATTATCACTTTGTCATAATCGTCACTTCGAGCATAACAAATCATTCATTTGTTATTCATTGCGAGTCGGTGTTGGAATTATAAAAAATTCCTTTTTCTATTTTCTTACGTCATATACAGTTGACGTTCCAATGCCATACTTCTCGCATAATTTTAAGATGGATATACCTTTATCCATTTTTTTGTAGCAACTCCACTTTTTGTTTAATGGACATCAAAACATGCTTTTGCTTTGTAAATCCTTTTGCAGCTCCAGAATTAGAAACTCTTTTCGACATAATCGAAAGTTCAAACTTTAATTTTCATAAAATTGCTGTAATAATAACAGCCTGCAAAAAATAATAAGCTGGATCAAATTAGAAAGTTAAGGAACAGGGCAAACTGCTCTATTAACTGAAAGTCCTTTGAATCAGTAACATATAATTTTAGCCTCGCTTAATAACATACACTATACATTATTGGCTGTGTATCATGACATCAGTGACAAAAGACAAGTTCTTCCACTCAATATCTTACCACCTGATGGAGCCTGTAGTGGTCCTGAATTCTGCTACCTAATGCCTCCCTAAGTTCTAAATTTTTGCCGGCCCTAAATTTTGGGTCCTAGTGCTTTCCCTAAATTTTAAAATTTTGTCATCTCATAATTATGCTGCTCGGTGCTTCTCTAAATTCCAAAAATTTTGTCCTTCCTAAATTCTCCCGCCCGATGCGGCCATATGAGCTCTGGCGCCGGTTCTGTGTTTATATCAATAACAAATCAGTTATTCTTAATTCAAAGCACTAAATGTAAGCTTTTTGGTGTATGAGTATCATTAACAAAATCTGTTTTTAGCATAAGGAAAGAAATTTTTGTTAAATTTTTCCTCATCAACATTTCTTGGCACATTTAACTTAAATCTATAATGATTGCCAAGCTTAATGTCAAAATAAAATGTTACCATACTTTTTGCTATTCTATTACTGATATAAAAAAAAGTTATTTAGACATTGCTGCATGAGTCATTACTTAGTAGCATAAAATCAATAATGTTTCTATGTACAATGTTTCGGTTTGAGACGTATGCCAAGCAGATATGTAGCCAAATTATTTATTGTTCTCACAAATTCGTGCTAAAGTGATTGTTTCTTGAATAATGAGGTATTTTATCTAGTGCCAATGTGAAATATAGAATTGGAACTCTCTACATGTTTTATTACGAGGAAAAAAATCAAATGCACATGCGTAAAGCATACAATTTTTGTTTTATATATATATATATATAGGCTGGTGGTGCGTTTGAGGTTCAGATATTGGATGTCTGGATCTCGGACTTTTAACTGTATATGTATATCAAAACAGTTGTTTCAAGAATATATTAAGACAATATTTTCTTTTGCAAAAAAAAGATTTATTTATTTTTCAAGGTATTTAAGCGTTTTTCTCCCTTTAATTACTTTGACAGGTCTCTATCATTTTGAGGAATACACTGGTAAGCTTAAAATCTAGTTTTCGTATTGTGACGTAAACTGTGAAATCTTGTGTATAGTTTTTATTTTGTAGTTGCTTTTTCTAATTTCTGATATGCTTTAACTATTATTTTGTGTATCTGCCTGTCTGTTATAACTTAGCATATATATTACAGAACAAAAGAAAGTCAAAGTTAAATTATTGGTTTAATCCTTATAAAAGTGTGATTAGCCATTCAAGAAGTGATGAGATATATTCAAAATCGTTGTTATGTTAATTCTGATGTTTTATATGCTGTACATCATGAGGAAAAGTACATAGTTATTGGATCATTAGGAAATTTAGCTAATGACAAAGCCAGTATGAAAATAATTATTCATGCATATAATGAAATCACTTTAAATATGGATTGAGGAAAAAAAATCTAATCTTAAATCAGTACCTAAAATTGAAATCTCATGTATTTTATATAAAATTAGAGAATGAAAAAGTTTGTGTTGTTGCAAATAAATTTAATCATATTACTGTTATTAGTTGAAAAGTTTTATTGAAAAGAATATCTTAATTACTCCAAAAGAGTCATTAAAAATTATTTACTAATAATTTAAAAGGTAATTGAACATGCCTTGTGGTCATAAATGGGCTGTTTAGAAATGTGCTGGAAATCCCAGCTTCTGTCAGTTGTGTTTCTAGGAATTTAACCTGGATTAAGTTGCTTGAAAATTCCTTAATGTTACATACTCATTGAATTTCCAGGAGATACATTACTTCCATCTGTATTAACTGGAAATAGAAATCCTCAGATATGACAACCAGCCTTGTGTTAACCAAATTCAAGTATCAGTTTTAACTTTTTGAGATAATGAGCTTACAACAAGTGCTAGTATAGTTTGGGGTTTCTTATTTTGCCTTGAATTTAAACTAAATATTCATGTTTAGTTCTGATTGCTGAATACAGTAGTTTAACATGGGTTCAAGCCCAGGTAAACAGGTTAGCTGCATAGGTGTTTTTCATGGTTTTCCCCATTGATAACTTGAATACAAGCCAGTTTCTATCAGAAAGTCTTCCACAATGGCATCCATCTTCTTAGGCATTTTATTCGTGTTCAAATAACCTAACTTAAACTAACCATGTTAATTCTGATTATCAAAATTCATATTACAGCCATTCTTTAAATTAAAAAAAATATCATAATAATAAAAAAATAAAATAAAGCCAGTAACCTTCATATGCTTATAGTAAGAAAAAAAATTGTTAAACTATTGATTATAGTTTTTTAAACCATAAAAGTTAAGTTCAAAATAAATTTTGCAAGTACCCTTTCATTGTTATTTGCAATTTTAATGCTTTGTTATATCTAGTACTTAGTGATGAAACAGTTAGTAATCAGAAACTGTATCAATGCAGTATAATGTGATTCCTCTAAAAGCTGTTGATTCCTCTAAAATTTTAATTTAAATAAAAATAAAATAAAGTAGAATTTTTCTTTTCAGTGATGTTCAATTATTTTTCTTTGAAATATTCCTTAATTTTTGTGGTACAAAAGTATTCTATTTCTTCACCTGATGAAACTTTTTCTCCTTTTTTAATTAACAGATTCAGTAGCATCGCCATGCCCTCCATCAGTTGATTGTCATATTGTCCCTAATTTTGGAATGGGCTGTTCCATATTGCATGTTGTAGCAATCTGTGCTGCTGTTGTGATTGTGATTTCGACTGCAGCTTTATTTCTGGCATATCGTATTTGTTCAGAACGTACCGAGCAGCTTCATAGGTGGTCTAGGGTTTCTGAAAATGAATTCCGTGCAGCTATCACTTCAAGACATGGGGTAAGATTATTTTGCAGCTATTTTTTATTACATTAAAGATTGTTAAAACCATTGTGTTATTTTACAAAGTCTTAAAAATTTTCAAAATTGCACGTATGACCTTTTATAAGTGTAATGACATAAAGCTCTAACTAGCTAAAAAAGAAGCATTTGAAATTATTAAACCTAAAATTAATAGAATATTTATCAGTTAAAGTAAAAAATCGATATTTGCAAAACTTCTCTATAATTAGCAGCTTTAATATTATTACATGAACATGCACATGCAGTACTGATATCTCGTTGATATATTTTATTCTTATTTATCTAGAATAAGTAATCTATATACAAGATGTAGAGTTTGGCTTGCTTTGGGAGCATAAACTAGTTCTAAATTCCTGACAATTGTAAAGTGAGTTGTCACTGTGTCTGAAATAACTACAGAGATTTGAAAAGGTTTAAAATACCTGTTTTATTAAAGCGGAGCTTTGAACATAAACGTGCTTCTTTTGCTAACAGGATCAACCATCACTTGTGGCGATGTAACTAAATTACCCATCAAATTCAGATTTAAAACACAGACTAATAGGCAAAGACTATGCAATTAAGTTAAATGTAAGTTGGCTGAAAAACTATTCGGCATTTCAAATTTATTCAATCGTTCCACTTATGAGAATTATAATTTTATTTTTTAACATTTCTTCAGTATGTTTGTCATGTACCTCTTCTTTGACTTCAACTTTAGGGTTTTGCTTGCCAATTTTTCATTGGTTGTTATGGGTTTTACCACCTGAGTTAACCCTGAGGTCTTGTCAAATAAATCAGAATTTTTTTTACTAAAAGTTCCAGCTTCAGCTTTTTGTCAAGCTTCAGTTCTCTCAAATACAAGGCTCAAGGCTAAGCTTTTTTTTCTTCCAGTTTATTCATGGCCAACTGAATTGTAGCTTGTTTAACCTCATCTTCATGCTTCTGCTCTGTAGGATCTCTGAATCCCATAAAGTTGAAATGTTCTATTCGGGTGCAAGTAGTGAAGGTACAATCATATTTGCATTTCTTCTATTCTGACATCCAGAAACTTTTCCCATTAATATCCAATCTAATTTAGTTTTCATAGCAGCTAAGCCTACTTTAAGACCTTTTCTTTCACACAAAAGAATTTTCCTGCAACATCTGATCCAATTAATATTTCAATAAAACATGGATGCATGTCCCTAATAATAATATTAGATGTTTCAAGTTTTGGAATCCAGAGTTCACAACTAATTCGATGGATGTCACCATAAATCTTATCGTGATCTAATGCCTCAAAATTGCAAAGATTTTCACCATCAAGACTACCAGAATAAATCATATAAAATTTATGTTTCAATTCATTTGTTTCCATCCCTCCAAATAAAGAATGTTATACAATTTCTTCTTTAAATGGCTCATAATTCATATATATAGCTGAAGACTTTAAAATATATGGCTTGTGTGATCCCATATCAATTAATGCTGAAACATGGCACTCCTTGTTATTTCCCATTAGCTTTACAACCAGCGTCTGAAAAAAAAACTTCAGAATTAGAAAATGAGCTTTAATGTAATGTACATTCTTCTTTGTTAGCTCAAAAGGCTTGTTTTCACAAGCTACTAAAACTTTGAATTATTTTCTTCTTTATTGTTATCATTATTTATTTTATTTTGTTCCAGACACATTATTGAAAAATCTCATTTTGAATGTAATATACACTTCACTGAAACCTTACATTAGGTCCCAATTTTGGACAACAAAAGCATCTTTTATTAAACAATATTTTTGTGTGTCAATGACATGTTTTTATTAAGACATGTTAATGACATGTTAAGAATTATAAAGAAAAAAATATTCTGCTGAATGTAACTATATGCATAGTATTCTGCGTATCATGCATGGTTAAACAATCAATCTTCCTTCAATCTATGTCCATCTAGTCTTAAAAATTATATTCCTATAATTATTTATTAATATTTAAATGTAAATGAAATCACTTTTAATTTAGTTATCAATGATTTTTTAATGTGTTATCTTTAAAATAGTTTTTAATACAGGATATGGCAAAAAGAAATTCCGAGTTTGGGAGGATCATAGCTGTGGTTCAGTGATATGATAGAGAGCATGTCGTCAAATAGCAAATTATGTGTTATTTCAGAATATACCACAACTTGGTTAGGAGTCAATCGTGCTTTCATTTTACAGCAGTTTATTCATAATGGTGTCTCATCAGTAGCGATGCAGCATGTCATTTGCAACACTTTGCACTCGGTTGATGAAACCCTATGCCCTGTGTTATTTCAGAATATACCACAACTTGGTTAGGAGTCAATCGTGCTTTCATTTTACAGCAGTTTATTCATAATGGTGTCTCATCAGTAGCGATGCAGCATGTCATTTGCAATCACTTTGCACTCGGTTGATGAAACCCTATACCTGACAAATGAATCACTTATCATTGGATGTGTCACTCTCAGAAAATCTTGACCTATGGCAGGATATGTGGCATATTGGTTAAGAGATATACATGAAATAAAACCGTAACTCAAAAATAAATTCTGAGAAATGTTGAAAATGTACTTGTGTTCACGAATGTACATACTTACCCATTAAAGAAGTCCATATACATAATACTCATGCTGTTTTTTGAAAAATATCACAATTATGAAATATTAAACTGAATGACAGAAGAAAATTTTACTTTTATTTACAAAAGTAATTATAGCAAACTGCATGTCATATGAACTCATCAAAATCTGATTCCTCACTTTCTGAATTAAAAAGATTTAGCAAATCCTAATCTAAATTAGGATCTGAATAGTCCAAGTCTCCCAGACCATCATATCCATCCTTTTGCTTTATAGTATCTTTATATGGGATATAATATCAGCTTCTTTGAATCCTGATATTATTGATGATATTTTCATCAATTTCATGCACTTTTACAACATCTTCATAGCATGCTGTATGACTTTTTCTGTTTTTGGTATAAGTGTATAATCCGTCACTCATCCAATAATCCTACTGCTTTCAGACTTCAGTTTTGAAGAATTTGTTAACTGACAAACCTAATGGCGATAGACAAATTTTGAAATCTGTTTTTCACTGAATCAAATAAATGATCCATTATCAACAATTTTTTTGGTTGGGAAAAGATCCCTTGGAACTGAACTTTCTGTAGCCATTCATGTTTAATTGTTTTGAACATTCATTTGCTCTCGTTTTAGAAAATAATTACGTCTTTAGAAAAATCTCCTTTTAGAGTAGTTTTCTCTTTAAAAATTATAGGTTTTAGCTTGTCACCACTTACGACACAGCTAACAGACATGAAGTTCTTTTATTCTCCATCGTAAGCATGGATACAGTTTTTGTACAAGTTTCATCAGTAATTCTGTTTGCAGGAGAATCAAACATTAATGGGGTTTCATCTATATTTATCATTCTGTGATAAAAGAATTTTTTTATTTGTAGATATAATATCTGTCATATATTGTTGAAAAGGTGGTTTTTCCCCCCCTCCCCCCTTCTACCAGCTCATTGGTAATTGTTGCTCAGACTGTTCTTCTGTTATGCACAGAATTTTGTTGTTGTAAATCTGCTACACCGGTAAAGCCTTCCTTTGAAGTTATTTATTCTCATTTTTGTCACCATAAGTTTTGCTTACAAATGAATTTTTATAGTAGAAATTGCCATTCCCTTTCCTTGTTGTTCCTTTATCTACTTTGCAAGGTCATCCTGTAGATTTGGCCATCTTATAGTACCACTTCTTTTGGCTCATTTATGTTGTGGCATATTTTCAATTTTTTTTCAGCTCTCCAGCATCAAATGCATCACTTATGCACTTCATATTCTTGACCTGTTGCTCTATTTAAAGTCTGTCCACCATGGAAAATTACACTAAGCATAAAACTAGCCATTTAGGTGCCATTTTTCAAAAATTTTCTGCTTCCTTTTCACTTAGAAACTATTCAACAAGTACTTATACCTAAGTTGATGAGATCTGTTGCTGGTAGAATGCAAGAAGAATGAATTTGTGCTGAAGGGGTAGAAAGAATGTGTCAAGTTCGTTATTGTAATTTAGATGGGAACTGCACCCATGTTTGGAAAGAACCACAGTAGATTAATAGTGGAAAGGGAAGGGGAGGAAAGTTGATATGTCCTAGAAGATTCATCAAGGAATAGAGAACAAACCGATGTGAATATTGATTTGAACGAGGTAAGAACTTGAAAAAGAATATAAGCACAGTAAAGTTCAAAAAAAGCAACAAGGTAGTCTTCTTTGTGGGGGCAGAACCAAAGTGATCCAAGTGATTTACATCTTTTGAAATATTTTTTAGGTGCATATAAGCACCGCATCCGTAGAAACACTGCACCTCCTGAAAATTTAAGTTTTAAACACATAAACACCGCAGTGTTTCTTCTGAACATTATGGTAGGCTTGACTTTTTCTAAAAGCTGGAAAAAAATTTTCTATTAAAAAAAAAAAAAGAAGAAGAAAAGAAATAGGGTCTGAAGAATGTTTAATTATAAGAAAAATTGCCTTCAATAATAAATTATGAGTAAAATAATATTTTATAAATGTCACATTTATTAACCATCAGTGATCTAATTATATTGATTATTTATATCAAGCTTCTTAAAGGCAAAACCGATTGCTTTATGTAATTTAAATTTTTTAGGCTGGCTTATTGTTAAACAACAGGAACTTTCTGCATGAAAGAGAAAATTTCAATTCTGATCAGTATGTGAGAGATTCACAACTACCTGACTATTTGGTACGTGTGAATTATGTCCCTGGCTCTGGATTTCAAGTTGCTGATTGTAGACCAAAACCACCTCCGTATACAGAAAATTCCATTGGCATTCCACCACCTCCTTATGAAAGTAACAGTAACATTGCAGATGTAAATAAAGAGGATTGCCAGCTGCAGCGTACCACTTCAAGTAACGAAACAAGTGGATAGTATTGTGAATCATGATTTAGCTTCTTTCACTGAGGGTACTTAGATTTTATTTGAAGACTAAAAAAAAGCTGTATCTTTTTTAAAAAGAGAAAGAATTTTATAATCACAACATTACAGTACTAAGGTAGTTGTGTAAAAAATTACGAAGCTTTTTAAAATTCCGGTGGCTTAAATTATTCTGGAAGATAATCTTTAAAATCTTAATGCCTATGTATTAATGTATCAATTTACACTTATTTATTTATATATAAAAGAAAACTTTGAGCCTATGTTAATAAAACTCAATATAACATGGGACAAAAGAAGCTTTTTTCAGTAGTGTATCTTGGAATTATTATTCTTACATGAAGTAAGAATTATAAAAATATGTATCATATGAAGTGTTATAATATTTAAACATGCTTTATTAGATCTTTATTGAATAGAAGATTGATTTGATAAATGTTTTAAAGTGATAAAGTCTTAAAATTTATTAAAGAAAAGAGAAAAAAGAAGGAAAAAAAAAACAGTATGTCAGTTCTAAAATAGTAGAGGATTTGCATAATCTTAATAACATTGTATTTAATATGCTATGCACATCTTTATGACAGATAACCTAATAGTAAGTATATATATGTATGAGGTGCAAATAATATGCTGAAATTATCTTTATTTTGCATTTATAGAATATTCATGGGCTGCATTTAAAAGCCATGTTGAGATATGATTCAGCAATCACATTCATTTTAGAAGTAGCCTCACACATAAACATGCTTCTTGAATTTTATTTATTTACCTTCCTTTAAAATTTCATTTTATTTCATATTATTACAATATATGCAAAAGAATTTCACCTTTTTCTGAGTAATGTCTATGCTGCAATTTTTCTTTACATGTTAATATTTTACTCTTCCTATTATTATGTGTCATGTTTAAATAATTATTGCTTTATTTGTGTAAATTTCATGTTCAAATCTCAGTCACTTGTGAATTCACATAAGAGAATGAAAAATTTGAAATTGGCTTAAATTATGTTTCTGTGTTTTTGTTTTTAAAAATAGTAAAAAATAATCTGACATAAAATAGAATCTCTTCCTGTTTAAAAGTACTGGTATATGTGCAAGTAACTTTGCAGCATTCGTAGTGAATGCTGTTCTAAAAGTACTGTCATAAATAAACTATTTAAATGCTTTTCAAATATCTTTACCTAGTAGTTATTGAAGATATAGCAAAAAACAACTGAAAAGATGCTGTTCTTTGATCTGCATTGTGTTTATGCCAAAATATAAATTATATTTCACAGTTTTTAGATAAGATATATTTCTATCTCTATACTGGAATCGGTCTATTATCAAGTAATTTTTATAGGTATGTATATGCTTAGGAATAAAGAAACGTATTCATTTAAATTGACTGTGAAAATTATCAAGTAACATGTTTATTATTCATTAACCTTTAATATTCTTTAAAATTAATAAAATTAAGATTGATAAATTGAAAAATAAAATGAAAATTTTTAATTGTTTCCCCTGTAAATACTTGATTCATATAAATAACATTGTAGTTCATATTTTTATTTTAGTGATTTTATATCAACTAAATACTGTTATTGTCTTAAAAATGTTTCAAAATGTGACTTTGAAATAAGATGCCAACTTTCAGTTATTTTTTAAAAGCATACAATTTGATATTTTATTTAGTTTTATTCTATTAAAGAATAAATTAAAATTAATTATTATTGTATGATAAAATAATTCATAATTTAAAAACAGAATTGCAAGTATATAATGCTTTTAATGTGCATTTTTTATAAAATTTAAAATATTGCAAACCACGAATGCCATAAATAAGCTTGGGATTATTATTTTTGTAGCATATAGCTTTCTAATTCTCTGCTAATATGACATTACATATTTACGTATTCCATTCACTGCATAACATTGTTAACAACAAATATTGTTAGCAAAAGCTCATATTATTTTTTCAGCTAAGTGTGCTATTTTTATAAATTAATCATTTCACTTCAAATATGTGAAAAATTTAGAATGATAAATGAGTAAATGAAATTATTTTTATCAGTATGAAATTTTTTTAATATAAACTTGATTACAATTTTGCTTGGATGAATGTTGCTATAAAGTGCCTAATTTATAGTAAAAATAAACACACTGCAATGTATGTTCTTTATGACCTGAGATTTACCATATAAATAACCGTTTAAGTTGAAAAATTGTCACAGAAGTTTTACTTCTGCTTTCTGCTTATTTTAATGTATGAAAGAGAATATTCTTTGTAAAATGTCAAACTGAGTGTTAGACATTTTGTGCATTATTGTATAAAACAAAATACTCACTTTTTATTGCTTGTGTATATTTGCATATGTAAAGTATATTGTATGTTTGTCATTATATATGTATTATATTTTGTCTCTCATTATATTCAGACTTTGATTTTTTAAGCTGGTGCTTCTCATTACACTTGTTAAAAATGTAAATATGGTTTATCACTTTTATTGTATGAAGCTGCAGTATATATATAAAGTGCCAAATATCTTTTGTTAAAATTAATGAATTTTACAATAAAAAATATTTTAACTTTGATACTGTATAAATATATTTGATGATATTACATTTTCCAGTTAATTAACATCATAACTAAATAGATGATTAAGCAGCAACTACCTAATACAATAAAACTGCTTTTATCTAGTTATGAAATGTTTTGTCACTTGGTCTTGTGCTTTAAAATATTTTTTAAAATTTTCTTTAACCCCTGAGTGACATGACCACCATTATCCGGTCATGAGATTTCCTGTCACTTGGTTATATATTGGCTTATATCTTAAAATATCATCCTAAAGAATGGAAGTTTGTCAAAATAGAGACTAAAATAATTTTTTATAACAAAAAACAAATTCCTTTGCAGCTGCATTTGAATGAGGTATGATTAAAGTATTACAGTAGGTAATACTTTGTATTTAATGCACTCATTCATATCTTTTAATTTTGCAACTTCTTCCAATGCTAAATCATTACGTAAACCTGTAAGTTCTTTCTAATTATCTACTTCATACATAGAAAACTATTTCCACTTGATTAAGATCTTTTTCATCAGTAATGGATGGTAAAGTATTCACCAAAAAAATGAACAGATGAAAATGAAACTTTAGTTCTCAAGTTAATGTCAGCATTTTTCAGAAATTGATCATTTAAAGGTAATTTATCAACATGCACTTGCAAAGAAAGCTTGCACTGAATTGAAAAATAACTCCACTTTCACTCAGCTCTGCATTTTTAGCCCAAAAGGGAGGGAGGTTAGTCCAGAGTGGGATATTAGTCTCAAAACGGTATTTTCCGTTGTATCATTTTTCAAATTGTTACCACCAAATATTATAATCCTATATCATATTTAAAGAAATTAAATAATGAAGAATCTTCAATTACAATGTTTCTTGCATTGTAAAAAAACAAACAGTACCTAAACCTATCAAATTTTGAATAACATTGTCCTCCGCCCGAATTTTGAATTTCAAGTTTGTTTTATTATCTATTTCATATTTTGTAAAACTGTAACAAATTTTTTATTAACAAACTCAATAATTTTAAAGCTTCTGTACAAACTATGGAGAATCTGTAAGCAGTTGGAGTTTATGCTAATAGCTTGCTTAAATACAGCTTTTATAAACTTATCCGAAAAGCTGTGCCCTTGAGCACTAAATAAAAAAAAGTAAATAAAATTTGAAATAATTTACAGCATCTCATCTCTACTTCGAAAATTTATATCACAAAGCTACAAATAGTTACAGCTGATAACTTTTAAAATTGATAAGAGCTTACTGAAAATCCACAGAAGTGAAAGTAAAAGAGAAAATAGATTTCTACTGCTGAAGGAAAAGGTACACACTCTTAGTTTATAATAACACACAACATAAGTTTAAATTTTTCTCTGTATCTGCATGTTTTCAATGCAAACATTATCTTTCAGAAATTAAATTTTCAAACTGTGTGTAAATTTAACCTTTTTCCTTACTTTGCTTCTATTTCTTGAATGTACTCTATGAAATTGGGAAAATATTTTTTTCAATAGAAAACAAAATTTTAAGCAATTAAAAAAGTAAAGTAAAGTAAGCATAATTACAAGTAAAAAGGGTAGTCTCCTATTATCAGGACCGGGTTCAGAAATGCATGGATGTATATCGGGTCCCGATAACAGAAGAGTACCGCAAAAATTTCTGCTTCCAAAATGAATCGATTACTTTTCCTCAGGTAATAACTTCTATTCATTAATATTACTCTAATTTCCTAAAAATTGTGATTTTTATCCTATTTCATAACTGAAAAGATACATATACATCAAAGGATATGCATTTAAAAAAAAACTAACCAAATAGATCTTAGTAATTTTGAGCAAGATCATGGTTATATGGTGGATGTTCAAATACTTCTCAGCAGAAGTTCTTCAAAAGATCTGTTGTGTAACAAGCCATATAAAATTAACATTATCCTGCAAGACGATTAAGTTGGTGCTCAACACACTGCAACGCTTTTTTTGAATAGCCTGTCATAATTTTCACGTAAATGATCAGCGTTCAAACATCATCCTCTAGGCACAAAAACCAATTAGCAGAATGCCCTATATGTCATGCTATGCATATCATTTTCTCTGCTGCAGTCCACTTAAATTTTACCTTCATCAAGGTCCACTACGATGGCCGTATGTATTAAATGCTGCTTACTTTATGGCGGAAAATGTGCGAACCATATTTCATTGCTGATATGATCTGATCCAGAAACTTATCACCACTATTGCAGAAATGTCAATGTTCAGCCCATATGCTTTGCTTTTTATCAGATGTCAGTTGCTTCAGCAACCACCATGTACGCAATTTCCAGGAAAATACGTACTTCATGACAATTTTGTGCAACAAGAAGCAAGAAACCTTAGGAAAATACCTACAATTTCATAAGTGTGATGCAATAATTCTCCAAAATCAGGGTTCGTACACATTTCTGCACATGGAAATTAAGGACCATTAATGAAAAAAATTAAGGACCTATGAACAAATGGGAACTGAATAAATTCAATTAAAAATATTATCTATACCTGAACTTCATTTTTGTAATACCATCCTAAAAAGAAAATAGATCCGTAAGTAGGATGAATAATTATTAAACATGAATTAACTAACAAAATTATTAATAAGTTTGAGAATAAAATCAACTTTATAAAATGTATCAAGCAGCATTAAATATTTTACATTTATAATAGTTGGATATATTTGAAAGAAAATAAGTGACATTTTATTTATGTTTTGCTAAGTTAGTTTTATGATTTTTTTAATGCTTCATTTTTGTCACATACTTGCTCAGTCTAGAGGTTTAGTAAATTGCAAGATTTTATGTCAAGCGGCATAGATTAAAATTAGAAGTAAGATCATACTCAGCATGATTCATAAAAGATCGCCTTGTCACCACTGCTGCTAGCTTAGAGAGAGACCTGCTGATTAGAACAAACCTAAAAGGCCTGATGTAGGCACGGTTGGCAAGATTTGAAAAGTTAGCTGGGTTCTGTCTGTCACAGTTAGTGTCGTAGCTTCGTGTAGGTCTAATAAACCACTAAAGCACCACAGGTGGTAAGTTGTTTTGTATTGTTTTAAGTCTCACTAGATGCAAAGAATAAGTTTTATGTGAATTTTTACATTTTTGTGTTTTATCTTGTGGCCACGGTAAGGATTAATGAAAGGCAATAACTCGCTTTAATATGCAGAGGTAATTTTTAAGGGTAAGTTAGTTATAAATAATTAAATTAGGTAGTTGGATAACCTTAGTCATTATGGATTTACATAGCCAATATGAAATTTTATTTATTTTTTTAATAATATTTGTTAAAAAAAGCCCTATTAAAATCACAATCTAATAAAATTTCAAAGTTTAAAATACACGTAATTTATGACATTGATTCTTAAACGATATTAGGATAATTACACATTAAAAGCTACAAAATATTCATGTTTTGTAACAGCAAAATATTTATTCGTCTTTTTAATTTAAAGCCTTCTCAGACGTTTTGACTAATTTAAATCTCTTTAAGCATGTTTTCTAACAATCAGAAAATTGTCTCAATACGCAAACCAGTGTTCGCACTAGTTTCTGCGTGCTTTATCTCCTAACTTGTCAACCTCTCCAAAATATAGTCATGAGGGTTTACTTGATCTCGTAAAAGATAGTCCAAAACCTCCCGACAGATGTGAAGCAAATTATCACTATATCTGAAAGTAACTACTGTGTCAGACAATGGTTTAAATAAGCCTCTTATTTAAAAAGAACTTAGAACATAAAGGCATTTTCTGATGCTAACAAAATCAGTTACAGCTCGTGGTGATGTAATTAAACAAAAACAGTCATATTCAAACTAAAAATGTGGACTTAAGGACAAAGACTATACAATTTAATTTTAATTTAAGCTGGCTCAGTAACTCTATCATAGGAGGAAATAGAAATGGGAAACTATACTAAAAGCAGAAATCATAAACTGGGTAATTTATATAATAATAATTGTACATATCATCTAAGAATTTTCTTTATGTACGATTCAGTCTCTTTCTTCAACACATTTCCTTTTTATATTAGAATTTTTGGATTTAATTAAGGATTTCTGTTATTCTAAAAAAACTAAATGCATTTATTTACATTACAATATAGAAAAAGCTACAATTACATTACAGCTATTAAAGCTACAATTACAAGCATTACAAATTTTAGAATTTAGTGACAAACTAAGACACAAAATCTAGAAATGTCATAACTTTTAGAATTTAAAGCAGGCACTGGAAGCAGAATTTAGAAAGGCACTAGGCAGCAGAATTTAAGATTCACAGAGATTGCATCAGGTGGAAATATGCCTAGCGCCAGTTCTGTATGATGCATTAGGGCATATTATATGAATAATTTAAATTGTCAGTTTTCAATTTCTTTATTAATAAAAAAAAATGCATTTCTATAACGCCTATCCATGTGATAAGATTACAAGCATTTCTGATATTTTCCATGCTTGTGTCCAATGAAAAGTAGAGAAAGTAAATTGAAGATAAACATGTTAAGAATAAGATTCTAATATCAGAAGTAAAACATTCAAATATTATGTTTTCATTGCTCTTCAAGACGTTCTCGAAAAAGTAAGAAATTCATCACAAGCGTTCTGTAAAATACATCCATTATGTGTTAATACCATGGAGACATTTTTAATTTTGTCACATATTACTGGAATCTTCTAGAATCGTGGGTCTATAAATCTTGCCTTCAAATCCTTTTAAACTTTCCAAGCCGCAGTGTCTAAAATCCTAAAGAAAAATTATCCCTACCAATTCTGTAATAGCCAAAAACCAGAAATATTTTGAAAAAAAGGAAAAGTGTAAAATAAATTTTATAGAGAAAATTGATGCATAATCTGAGATTTCTGAATATTCTCAAACAATTACATGGGATAAACTCTTACTATGAAAAAATTTAAAAGAAAACATTTTTAATTAATTATATAGCTAATTTCCCTTTTAGTAAGAACCATTTCGTAAATTGTGTTCTATATCATTATACCTTGTTTATATCTCAGATTCAAAATATTGTATAATAAGCTGTTAAAATGGAACTTTATAATATGACAGAGAAAAATAAAAATATTTTGTTATAATGTTATTTTTAAAATATAATTTCAATATATTACCATTATTTTAATGGAATTTATTACTGTTACAATATACTAAAAAAATCGTCGAAAAATTCCCAGATCTCGGAATAAAAAATTTTCTATAAAAACTTATCTTAAAATCGCCAAAATGTTGATATGTCGCCAAATTTAGAACCGTTAAATAAAAAAATTCACATCACCAAAAGCCAAAAGTTGTTTAAGAGATCTTCATTAGAAAAAAAAAATGAATTTTGAAATGCTTATGTTTCACTTCTGGCTTAGAAACTCGAATATCTCACTATTTATACTAAAAATAAGAACAAATTATAACATATGAACCCATTCAACCATTCAAAAGATAATCATATACGTCAATGAATTGCCAAAAATATTCCTCCAAAATGCTAATTCACACTCAAACTGGCAGTCGTAAAAACAGACAGAAATTTCAGATGATTAAAATTAAGGGCCTTCTGCCGATTTTGGCCGAAATTAAGGACTTTTAAGTGCAATAACAGCACACGACCTTAACAATGACTGGCCCATGCACCAGGTGGAGCTGAGAATAAATTTTGATCAATACTGTATTTTGTTCATTCAAAAAATTACAAACCAAGCCTCACAAGTTCGTTTGGGATGAAATAAGGGTTGAAATTTTCAGCCATTGCAGTTATGCTACTGTGAGCAATTGGGAAAGTCAACTGGAGCACAGGATATCACTTTCTTTTCATAAACACAGTATTCACACAAAGTAAGGGGAAGCTAACTGCAGAAGTCAATTATGAAGTAGAAAAATAGACCTTTGCCTTTTTGCCAATATTTTCTTGTGCAAAAACGAACTAAACACACATCTGTAAATCAGAGATTACCTGATGCATAGCCTGTTTGATCATATTAAAGCTTTTGTGAGCACTCAAAATTTGAAAAAAATTATCCATTTTCAATCTATTATTGAAAAACACAACATAGTTTGTAAATGAGTTTGAAAAGAGGTTTGGCGATTTTCATAACCAACAGTCTTCAGATTTACTTCCTAAGCCATTTATTGTCAATGTTGCTGACATACCAGGCTCAGTGCAAATACAGTTGCTTGAAATTCAAAATAACTTTTCTTTGGGAAAATTTTTTAATAAAAATTGCATTTATGAGAACTCATTCTCTAATCTTTGACAGCATGCTTTAAAAAAGAACAGTTTATTAGGAAGCACAAATTAATGTCAGCAATTCTTCTCAATAATAAAGTATGTGCAGATTATGGACTAGCATCTCGAGAAAATTCTGCAAAAAACAAGCTAAGAAAGAAGAAAACATTACCAAACATTACCAAGTTACTGATATTGTAAAAAGGCAGTGTTTTCATTATTAGTTTTTTTGTGAGCATTCTTTTTATTTATAAATGCAAAATATTTAATCAGATGATTAATTGCTGAAAGAGCATGGGTTATGTGTTCAAGATTCCTTTCCTAAGCCATCTATCTCCAAGTCTTAAATTTTGTCAGTTGATGAGTTAAAAAAGAACATATAGAAATTTCACTTTTACCCCCAGCACTGAACATATTTACCCATAATAGAAAATGACATTTTTGTTGACATTTGAACTGTTATGAATTTCTTTACCCCCCCCCAATAACGATCAAAATATAAACATTTAAAAAGCTGCACCTATATTCCCACCCCACCCCACCCCCTTTTTTTTAATGGAAGTGGGGGGATGCAGAAAATTCTTGAAAATTACAGCAGTCTATTAAAAATTCAAATTATATACTATTCACTATCCAGAGTAAAAAGAAAAATCCAATTCAGTTTGTTAAACTATTTTATTAAATCAGTTACTGCTAATTTATTTTAAAAATTGACCTTTATAAGAAATTTTAAGAAGCTATTTAATAAAAATTTTACTTACCATATTTCATTGACTGATATTAGAAACACTTTCAAAAATCT
>KK119009.1:555963-588794 GCA_000611955.2 Stegodyphus mimosarum
CACAGTTAGCCAGTATGTTATAAAATAGTTTTGAACATTTATTTTGTAAGCTTTTAGTACTTTTTTGATAAGATATTTATACAAACTAACAAATAAAATAAACTTTTATCACATTAAATTCAAATTAATTATAAACATATATCTTTATATATTTGATAGACATATCGAAAATATTTAAAACACTTTCTGTTAATATATATATACAGATTCATAAAATCGCTTTTTTAGAGAAACAGAAATTGCAATATGTATATTTTTTTCTAATTTCAGTGTCTTTAAGGTGCAATAGAAATGTCAACAAATTTTTATCACTGTCAGATGCTAAACAGATGAAATCAGCAGTATGTGCCGAGCGAAGGGGTTACATAATTAATATATCACATGTGCAGCAAAATTGCTATCTATATATGAGACTTATATGTCTTATTAGATGTGTATTTATACATTCATATAATGATAAATGAATGATGATGATAATTGACAGGTATTGTATTTATCAGTTTTTTGCACATTTTGTTGTCTGTTAATGAATGCATTAATGTCATTGCCCTGAAACCTTTAGCTATGCTCACTGCGTAAAAAAAAAGGGGGAGACAGTTTTATATCTCCCGTTCTACTGGGCTGATTGACGAAATTCAAATTGCGTTTTCCATGTCTCAAAAGCGCGACTTAGGATATATATTAGATTTATACATAGCTTTGTTCTAATATAGGTATTTTCACACAAAATCACACTTTTTCTGAAATAATATACCAATTTTTTTCCATATTTTGATTCTATGACTCAAATTATGCCTAAATATTAAAAATTTGTAAAATTTGGTGCGAAATTTATGGAGAAATTCAAAAATTTAACTTGGCAAATTTTTTTCAGTTTGAGCCAAGAATAATTCACTTGGCGAACTTCTTAATATATGGCAACTATTTTCCTTACCTTCCATTGTGCAGAGGAGGAAAAAAAGTCACATCGTTCCTGCCTTTTTTACATTGTGGATGAGAGGGAAAAAAGTCACCATCATTCTACTTTCAAATAATTTTAACAAAGTGCGTAAACCACATTTTCATTACTATTGCTTTCAACAAATATGCCAAATTTCAAAACGCGCCAATATATAAATTCACGTATATTTTCGAAAATTTTGAATAAAAAGCTCTAATTTTTGCAGGCATGCTTGAAATACATCTACTTTAAGATGAATGTAAACATTTTATAGGTTAGGTTATAATATAATTTTTTTTTGAAAAATTTAAAAAATTATTTAAAAATACAAATTTTAAAAATAAATTATAAAAAATGGGTGAATTTTATTTGGAATGAACCTAAATTTTTAACTGTGTATGAAGGAGTCAACTAAGTTTCATAAAAGAGATATTAATAAATACATGAACAAATCGAATTAACATTGAGAAGTTAAAATTTTTAAAGCTAATTTTTTGAAAACTACTCGTGCGATTTTTACAAAACTTGGAGGTTTGGCAAATTTGAGTCGTAGGATTGAAATATGGGAAAAAATTGGCATGCCATTTCAGAAAAAGTCCGATTTTGTGTCAAAATACGCATATTTGAATAATGCTATATATAAATCTAATACATATCCTAAGTCGTGCTTTCGAGATATGAAAAACGCAATTTGAATTTCATTAATCGGCCCAATAGAACGGAAAATATAGAACTGCCCCCTCCCCTTTTTTGGCGCAGTGTACCTTAATTTAATACTTCGAATTTCTTCACACATTCCCTTCATCTGAAAATTTCGTGGTTCCTTTACGTCACAACTTGGTGCTTTTTTTGCTTGGTGCCTTTATCTTTTTTCCTAACACAGTACCATTTTTCTTCTGAACTGAACTATTAAAATTATCATATATACATAAAATGATACAGAAAAGAAATTATCAAATATTATACTTGCTTGCAGTAAAAAATAGCTTAACATAGCAAACTTATCACTTACACTAGGATCAGGTACATTGGGACAAAGCAATAATTTAAATTCTGCTATTAACTTCCCGGCTCTTTTCTCAATGACATCTTTAGTTGGCACTAAATACAAAGAAATAATTAATATTAGGATCGATTTTTTAATACATTTAATTTTTTAAATTGACACTTATTTCAGCATTTTATATAATATTGCGTACAGAAGTACATTGTGAAAATACTTATTATAAGACAGTTTCTATTCCTTAATAAAAAAAATCTGATGAGGCCACCACACGACTTCCTTGTATGGCCTATTAAATTACACACATTTTTTGCTGCCTCGTATTTCATTAGAAATACATTTCTCATTCAATTAATTCAGTTCCCACTTTGCGGCAAGGAAAAAATACATAAAACCTCAAAACATTTTCATTAAAAATTGTATAATACAAAAAAACCTACCACATTTTCATTAAAAATTGTAAAATTTAGAAAAACTTACCACCACCTAGAGTTAACAAAAAAAATTATAATTAAAATTAGAGTTTGTATGCAAAAACAAGCAATTTAGACAGTGGGCAGGAAGACAAAATTTTTGGTGCACAAAATTGGTCATACTCAGCAAAAAGACACTGATATTGGAATTTACTATTCTACTAAGAGTTTGTAATGTAAACAAATGGCGGCTTCATTAAGCACAGTACCATTTAAACAACTTTTAAATTGTTCCTAATTCTACAGCTACTGCATGCTGTTTAACTAAAAGCATAAAAACCTTAACTGAAACATAAGAACAACACAATTCAGTACCTTTTAGAAGCAAAAAATGGAAAATTTACCAACATATAAGATTAAAAACTGAGCTCACTAAGCCAGTTAATAGAGTGGATACATTATATATATTTACACATTTTTTATGAGGCCAATTGCAACCAAAAAGGGAGATGCACAACTACCTGCTATAACAGTCCCATATACAAAATTTCAATATACTGAGGCTACTCATTTTTTAGTTATGCGAGATACATACATACATACGTACAGACTTCTCTTCTGAATCCACTTAATCTGTTTTGGGAAAAAGAGTCCTTTATTCTGCCCGTACGTATAGATTTTGCATAAAAACGTCATTCAAATAGATTCAAGAGCGGTCAAAATGGATGTTTCCTTTGAAATGTGATACCCAAAATTTTTCACAATTACAATACTTCCTTTACTCCATACAAGGAAGTAAAAAGAAAGAAGAAAAAGGGGATAAAAGTACTCATATCAAAAATTTCTTCATTAAAGTCTTCAGAACTTTTGAGCATTACATTACAAACGCATACTCTACTGCAGTAGAGTATGCAACACTGGTTTCGGAAGTGTTGCCACTGCAGCAATAGAACAATACCTACCAATGGTGAATGAACATGGCCCAGTTAATAGTTTTCTTAGATTTCAATTACATGTGTCAATTTTTACAATTTATTTAAATTTACAGCATTAACCCACACCACTGATCTGATGTGCTGAATACCAATAACGATTACTCAGCAAAGACTAGCTGCTTAATTTTCAAAGTTAGCTAAATTTACCTCACAGCTTTCCGCTGGCCTGAGGCTAATCCCAAACTGAAGGTCACTGACAACCAACAGCATTGGCAAGCATCACTATACTTTGATCTAGTTGTAACATAAAAATATACCAAAATTAAATGCATCACCCCATACCAATGATGCTCTCTGCCAAAACACTGTGGAAGATAACATCGCCTAAAAAACAATACAAGAAAACACTGTTGTACAAAATATTAAGGAAGAAAGGAATGCAAGGAGAAAACATCGCAGTTCTAAAATACAGTGATATAAAACATCATCATAATAAATACCACAGTTAAAAAAATTCATAGTTTTAAAATACTGTGGTAAAATACAAAGCAATTCCATGGTTGCAACATTGTAAACATGCATTTTTCAAGCTTTGAAAGTTGTAAAGACACATTTGCATCATGATCTGTTGGAAAAAAAGGAATGAAAAATACGCTTACCTCTGTATTTCATATCTTTAAATTAAATAATAATTTTTTACTGAAAAAGCAAGAAGGAAACTTGAGCATTAAAAAACTGAAAATGAGTAGAAATTTAATGCTACATACAACAGTTAACAGAATTTTAAAGTTAACTAGTTAAATATTAGAGCTTATTGCTTACCCTCTTTTATACAGTCGTATTAGCAGTTTTGTATGAAAAATATAGTCTGAAAAAGGTTAAGAAAAAGAGTAGTGATAGTGGATTTCCTGATATATAACCTGAAAGATCATATGTGCCAAAGACATGTTAGATATATCTAAGCAACTTGCACACTAGCATAAGTTATCGCCAAACACGAGTTTAAAAAAAAAGCTAACTTGTAAAATCAAATGAATTACAAAAATGATGACTATTGATGTAAACAAATATATAAAACTCAGATAATGATTTTTATGTAAAACAGGTGTAAAATCTAAACATAATGCACATTAAAATATAACTACATAACTTCAAACTGAATCACATTAAAGACCCATCTCTTTCAGGTATTAAAAAAAAAGGTGTTGAACTCATTAAACAGTGAAGAGGCAAGTCACACTCTTCAAAATGCTTCAAACACAGTTGAAATGAGGACACTCCAGTAAAAAATTATGTACAGAAAGAACACTATCATGGTAAGGACACAATAGCTCATTCTCTGCTTTCAGAAGGCAATTGTAACACACATCTAGAATTAATGGCTCTTGTAGGTGAAGCTCCAGGTCAAGATGAAGATTATGTTTTCTACAAAAGTGAATGCAAAATGTCTTCTGCTTTGAAAACATAATCCCATGCCTGTCCAAACATTTTTGGATCCTGTTAAGAGCAATCTGCAGTTGTCTCTCCACTTATGCCATGTCTGAACCTTAACAACTGGAGGTTGTCAACATATAATGACTCTAAAATGGTCAGAAGTTTTCTTAGGACAGAATTTATTTTTAAACTATAGTGAAACAGTAAGAACACTACCTTGAGGTACACCTTCTTCTTGATAAAATGTATCCTTTGCCACAGAGCCCAATCCTTACTTGAGAAGTCCTAGGCTTAAAAACATTTTCTCTGAAAACAGTTAGGTTGCTGCACAAGTAAGTGTTGTGAAAACCACACAAAACACTGTATTGCCATGGCTTATCATATGCCTTTACATCAAAAGATGGAGAACCTAGATGATTTCTTTTCACAAAGGCTTTGCAAATGAAGGTTTCAAAATAAAACATGTATCTATGGTTCTTCTTCCTTGTAGAAACTTTAGTTCTATTTTGTAGAAACTTTTCTGATAAGGAGATTTTTTTTTTAAATCTTAAATAATAAACTAAGCAATAGTTTACAGATACAGCTAAGTGTGATGGGTTAATATTTCAAGGGACTCTTCAATTTGTTTGTTCCCTGGCTTAGCTATATGGGAATGATTACAGCTTTCTTCCATTCACTGGGAAAAGCATGCTTTTTCCATGCTTGGTTATAAATAGAAAGAAGGGCAGTCAATGACTTGCTAAATAATGGAAAGAAAGGAATGACAACAGAATTTTTATAATCTCCTAAAACAAGAGTGTGCCTTTTGGTGTGTTGAGATGAGAGGAGTTTGGAGGAGAAACTTGAAGTGCATTGAAAACATAAGAAGCTATAAGCTATTTAGCTATAAAATTGAAATTGCACATATTTTACAGAAATTTAACTTTCGGGTGGTTTATTCTCCTAACAATAAAATTAGGAGTTCCATACTCAAGGACCCCATTCCAGATATGAATTCCTGGGGTATTTCTAGATTCCTTGCCAGTGTAGTTTAATTTACATTGGTCAAATTAAGAAAATTTAAAATTTCACATTAAATTAAAATTTCACTTAAAATTTCACATTAAGGAACATGACGCATATGTTAGAAAAAAGGAAACACAGAAGTCTGCTGTTGCCCAACATTGTTGGTCCGAAAATTACACTTTCAATTTTTTTGAAGCCAAAATCATTCAGAAAACATCTTCCATTAGTCGACTGGACTTTTTAGAAGTGTTTCACATTCAAAAAAATCTTTCTGTTCTAGTTAATGATCCTAATTCCAATCCATCTTTGCCTTCAGCCTTTAAGGAAATTATGTTTTAATTCTTGTTTCATTAATAGATGGCACCAGTAACTTAACTCCTGATCAGCCATTCTTATTTTATCAAATCACTATATCTTATCTCATTCATTTGCATTTTGACAGCTGAGGATGATGGTTCGGTAACACCACAGAAACTAGTCCTGTAAAAATTTGCAAATATAACCTGATTTTTGCTATTTGACTATTCTAGATTTATACATATTCGGTATGTTATTCTACCTTAATTTCTTTAAGCTGCTTCCACGATCTTTCAGACTTTAACAACTTCAGCAATGCTGCAGTTATCCTTCTGGATTTTATCAGAAGCAAATAAAAACTGGTTTATATGAAGTAAGAGATCTCCTACATTTCATTTGACATTAAAAAAAATAATAACTCTTTCAGTGAGGATTATCAGTAAAATAATTAATACTTACAGGTATAATCAATAATTTCTTCTGGTGCATCTCTATTCAAAGCTAATGCTTCTATATTCCTCCAATGCTTTTGTAGAACTAAAATAATTCAAATGAAAATGGAGTTTACTGTTAAATATTTCATTTAATAACCACTTACATGTACAATAGTTCTAAAAAATTAATTAAATTTTAGTATTCTACAAAATTTTATGCACATTATAAGTTATAGTTTAATGTATTAAATGAAGTTAAATTAATAGCTCTGAGATTACTTAGACAGTTCAATTAATAACTGATTCATTAACAAAAGAAAAAATTATCATTATGTATACACATTCCCAATTACTTAAATCTAATTTGTTTTACATATGCATTTCTAGTAATCTAGAAACAAAAAACAGAGAAATTCACAGCCTCTCTAATTAAAATAGTATTGTCTTTTCTTTTTTTATTCATACATAATACTTCACAATTTCCAGAAAATGTAATACCAATTTCTAAATTTCAACATATAATAATTGATAAAACTTACAATTTATATGGCATTAATATAACATAAATCTAAAGTAATAACCATGGTTCAAAATTAGTAACATTTAAAATGCCAATCTGCTTCACAAAAAATTATTGCATTTAAACAAGAGCAGATTAATTTTATATAAATACAACTCTTAAAAAACTATTACAAAATTAGGCAAAGGAACTTTTGTTGTAGAAAAAGGTGAATCTATGCTGTTATCCTTAAATGCACTATGCTTCATTTTAATGAAATTTAGTAAGAAGTTATTTATAATTTTAGCCTTTACTATAAATTCTCCTTTCTGTTTCATCACCAGAATGCAAATGATTAGATAGGAGATACTATTTAAACTTAAATTTTGGGCATTAAAGACAAAGAGTGTTTCTGGCCTGCACATGCAAGCTACACTTAGTTTCTGCCAGCTTCGATTCCAGCCAGCCGTAATTATTCGGCTTTGTGTTATCACTGCTGCAGTTGAATTTGATATGCTAGTAGAGTTACTGAGTCAGCTTAGAGCAAGATTTATATTGTTCATACTTTGACTACTGTTATGCCCATGTTTTTAATTTGAAATTACCTCTTTCTATTTAGTTGCATCGTCATACGCTGTGGTTGATTTTGTTAGCACAAAAATGTGCATTGATATTTTAAAGCCTTTACAAGACTTTGTAGTTTCTTTTAACCTAGCAATAATTTGCTTTATGTCCGTCAGAGGTTTATTATTAACTTTTAAGTAGAATCTCAAAAATTAAAGATGAATTTTGTGAAATTTTAAAAGTGTGCATCTCTTGCACTGAATGGCCCTGTTAAACAGCAAAAATGTTTCAAAAACAGAAATTAACATATTTTATATTTCATTATTTATTTTGTTGTGTAAAATCTAATTTAAAAATATACAAATAATTATTTTACTGGTAAGAATTGACCCTTACATTTCATCTTTAATTCAGTCCATTTAATTTTTTTCCCTCTCCAGACAAACATAAATTCATCTTAATGTCTCTACCACCTAACTCATTTTATTGGCAAATATTTTACTACACCTTAAATAATATTTTTCACCTGAAGTTACAATAAAGACTAAATATATTTTTAGGACATTTAATTTATTCTTATTTTTTATTATTACTTTTATACTATTCAGCGAAAACTACTAAAATTCCATATCAAAGAACACATACCAGGATTTTCGAAGGATTCTGGATGATATGCAAATTGGAGTTTTTTTATTATTTCTTTTGATTTTTCAACTAAGGCTTCTGATGGATGGTGCTTCTTTTCAATTTTAATGCTGCGAATGTCTTCTGTATATGGAAGATAAATTACATGGAATCCAGGTGGGATAGTCTGCAAACCACGTTCATCTACATGCTCTTCCTGTAAATATAAAGTGAATAACCACTTTAGATGTGTATTAGCACTTCAGATGTGCTGGAACTCCTGGAAAGCAGTTGTAGAACATTTTGAGGACAGATAATCGGATTACTTTTTCAGGGGCACAGAACTTTTCATTAAATGATGTGAAAAATATTATCTATACATGATCCTACTGAAAAATAAGCTATAAAAATTTTCTCCGTTTCTTTTAAAAGTGCTGCAAAATTTTTTAATCAACTAAAATATATTTGTTTACCCAGATATTTTATTGCAAAATCATCATACAATATTAAAATAACATAAATTTCAACTAACATCAAGATTATAACGTTCTGTCCTATTCCTCCCTACACACTTTTTTTAAGGCTTCCTTAATATTTTTCAGATTACAAATAATTTGAGCATGTCATTTATGTAAAGCAGTATATAATGATGCACATTTTTGTGTTAAGATTTTTCATTTCCTTCTCTTTTCAGTACTATCATTCTGTAAACTATTTCCTTGCAAAAAAGAGATAATGCACTAGTAGGCAAATGAGTAAAATTACAGAAAACATAGGATGAATAGGTTAGAAATTTTTGTGGTTTCCCCCAAACATATAATTTACCTTGAAAACCTTTAAAAATAAAATCTATTGAAGTGCATGTCTCTCAGAAGCAGTGGAATGGTTGACTTTTAGTTCTAAACTTTTTTTCTTACTTAACATGTAGTCTAAAGATGGGTTATAAAAATAAATTTTCTTAAAATAAAGAGAAATTTTAAATTTTAAAAAGGCTTCGGTAGTATCTCTGAATAACTTAAAATTTTTGAAAAAGCTTCAGCAGCATACATTGTTTCATCTACAGTCCCATTATCTTTTTCACAGTAAAAGCACAGAATATCTGCTTAGTAAATATTTTTACTGGCAGCTGGTTCTTTGTGCATAATCTGTCTCTTTGAATACAGCTACCTTTAGCACAGAATCAGTCTTTTCAAAATAGTTTATAAATCATCATTAACAGCCATAATTAAAAATTACACTACTGATTAAAGGCTACACTATTAGTGATTAAAGATTAATTAGGTGAACCTTGCTATTAAATTATTGATTTCCCATTCAAAATTCCCAACACTTTTAGAATAAAAGTTATTTTAAAAAATGTCATGAATTATATTAGCCAAAACTATCAGACAAAAACTAAAGATTAAGGACTGAAACAAGCAAAATTCACATGATATAAAAGTATCTAAATAATATGTAACATAAAATACAAATTTATGTATTTTGGTTTTATTTAATAAATAAATATTCAAGGCATTGACCAAAGTATGACATGTACTTAATTTCAGATGCAATATCCAGTCCATTATTAAGAGCGAACAGAACAATGGAAGGATAAGTATTTATACTAAAAAAGAGAAAATTCCTGAATATTCCTCCATAAAAAATCCATTAAAAGCAATATAGAAAAGCAGGAAAATGGAATGCTTACACAGAATCCCAGCTAAAGTACTGGAAAGTCTAAGACAATATTAGCAGCTATAAAACAGTGAGAGACAAGAAAAATTAAGCTTGAAGATAAATACAGAAAAAATTTAAGCAAAACAAAAAGCAGAAAAAATAAAAGAATAAGAATCACCTAAACAGTAAAACAAGAAAAATACAGAGGTAGGGAAAAGGTAAATTAAACAGCGGATTAATAAATAAAGCGGAAGTTTACACACGACATTCATTTTAAAATAGTTGAAGATGCAAGAAAAAGATGAACAATTTCAATTAACGGCTTATGAAGTAAAACTTCAAATAAATTCTAATACAGGTAATACTGACAATAAAAGAGATACTCAGCAGATTGAAAATTTAAGTCCCCCTTGCTGAAAGTGATGCAGTGCTCCTACTTAGGGGTTGCTAGATACTTCTTTCTCTGCTTCACGTTCTGATTGTTACAGTCAAATTAGAAGTTCTGATAAACAAATCTGAATCTCTTTTAGAGAACACATTGCTTGCATTTACTGAAAAGATAAAGAGAGCAACTACCAGCTTTTTCCATGTTATCTAGCTCAACGATGTGTTAAATGCCATGGGTACCATAAAAATAAATTTGATAAATCAGTTATGGCAAATTTAAGCACAAAATTTTAAGAAAAAAGTTCCTTAAGGCATTTCTTAAATCTAGAGAGGAGCTCAGCCCGTGCTATTGTTGTGCCATGCAGAGACATAATAAAAATTCAAACACAGGCTTTTTACATCTGCGTCCCATGTAGTAAAGCCTCTTGATGCCCAAAAAGGCTATCTCCTGGCACTGATGCTGTGGAGGATGCAGTGAGTTTTGAACTGCTACCGAAAGTCCAAAATTAGATACCCTGCATTAAACGAGGTAGTTGATACCATTACACTCAGCAATAAGAAATGCCACAATAAGAACTCCAGGGTTTTTCCAGTCTGAAAACGAATGCCTTAATCAACAACAATTTTGAGAAATAGGATGGTGAAACAACATTTGCTTGCTTGTTTAGGCTAATACAGAAAAGCACATGATGGCTCCTTGCTTGAGATGAAGGATACCTCTGTACAGGACTTTTGAAATGTGGTTCACAGTCCATTCTGAAACATATCAAGACTGATATTTTTACGAAAATAAAAAATTACAATTTCACATCTGAAAGAGAAAAATTACATTACCTCTTGCATAACTTGCAAGCAAAAAATAATATGTTTCCAGATGCACAAAATAATAATGATACTGTGCTCAGGACAGCAGAGCCATACTTGTTTGTAAAATCAGCTCTAGAGACAGATTCTGAATTGCATTTGAAATGCTTAAATTTATGCATAGCATGTCTACATCTGCCTATCATTTTCTTGAAATCGCAGGTTTTCTCCAGTTATATTTTCTACAGATTTATAACCAAAATGACTTTCCTAGTTATTCAATGATACTTCGCTATTTGCAATGTCTCATTTTCTGCAAGAATTACCTTTTTTCATTGGTTTCAGTTCCCTGTTTTTTTACATTCAATCACGCTTTTCCAGTTTAAGAGTTTCTCATTATGGAATGATGCAAGTTTTCCCTACTAAGTTACATACACTATTCCTGCCATTGCTCTTCTCATTTTAAGCTTGATGTACCTGAACACTTAACAAAAATAAAATACTCTCTGGAATTACCATCAGCATGATGCATGTTTTGCAATTTTGTTTCTAAAGTCTAATGTTGATTCCTTTTCCTCAACAGTTAATAATTTTAATTTAATATACTTATTAAATAAAAAAATTTGTGAAAAATAAAATATATAAAAAACTAAAACATACTGAAACTGAATTTTATGAAGAAAGTTCATAAGAAATTTAGTGCTAAATGATACCATTTTTTAAGACTATTTACTTTAAATTTTTTACTTATAACGGTATTTATTTATATATTATAACCATATTTATTTTGTATACCAACCCTCTTATAACCATATTTCTTTCCATTTATTTTTTAAAAGGGAAAAATAAATATTAATACATAAGTTCTATCGACAATTTACTTTTCCTAATTTTAAATTAATTTTAAGGCTTAAAGGTTCTTCAATTATGAATTAGTTTCTGACTATCAATAACTGCAAAATCATAAAAGCAGATGAAGAATAATGCTGCATACTATTAAGCTTACACTGCTACTGAAAACAGTAAAGCTTACACAAAAGAATTTTAAAATACCTGAGGCAAAAGAGCTACAAATCTTGGAGGATCATTCTGCCTGGCAATCATACGGCAAATAGGCACATATTCTCTTTTCAGGCATTGGATAAGAAGTGCAAGACATAATCGTATACTTCCTTGAATGGATTTTTCATCAGGGTATAAAAATAGAGATGGCTTCAAATGGTAATGTGGTTTGAGGTATAATTTTGGCTTAAAGCCCATAAGCAATAAACCTAATAAATGGAAAAAAAATAAATAAATAACAGTTTTAACAACAGTTATACATAAATATGTATCACAGAATATTTAAGAAAACTTATGCTAAATATAAGATTGATTACTTGATTCAGCATAGTAAAATACTTAGCCTAAAGAAGAGATCCACCTTCATGAACATTTTTTTTTACAATCAATTGGCTTACACATTGGAAAATCTCGCATAGCTAGGCCTTTTAGATGCAAAATTAATAACCAGTATTCCACAGTTTTAATAATTTATTTGCAATTTGAATTAAAGGAATTTTAGAATATTATCAATCTCAGCCAGGAATATAGAGCAAATTAGAAAGGATCAATACTTAGACCAATCAATTAATTTTATGCTCTACGAAAGGAATACTGATGGTGGCGAATGAGATATCATGAAACTATCTTCCTGAGTGGCATGACTGATTTTAGATGGTCATCAGATTTTGTGCCACTTGATATATATTAGATTACAATATAAAGCATTTTGCTTTTTTACTTTCTTTAATGATGTAATACCATCTTAATGGATGGAAGTTTACGAGAGCATAGATTAAAATAAATAATTATACAAATTTAGCTGGTGAATACTATAATACAGGTCTTCATTAGCAATTTCAAAAAGCCATGCCACTCAGAGGGTTATACTACCATATACTAATAATAAAAAAAAATGTCAACCAATAAAAATTTTGATATTTTAGATATTTTTCAAAGATCCTTAAGTTGAAATATAGCAAAAAACAACAAACTGAAAACTTTGGAAATTTCTGCATAATTTTATTTAAGAGAAAAATATAAATTTATTGAACACATCACTTACATAATGAAGAAAATTACTTAATAGTATATTCCTGATCATTAAAATAGCTGTATGCTATTTGAAATTATACACAAAGCTCAAAATTAAAATATCGCAAAAGAAAAGGAGGGGTAAAAAACGAGACCACCCTGTTCTCTATAGATAACACTTATCTGCTACATTTTTGTTAAAGAAAACCTTTTTAGGAATTCTCATTTTGCAGTGCTGATTTGGACTTTGAAGTCAGAATTTCTCTATGTCCATAAGTTCTCAGAGGTTGCTGTTATAATAGAATTTTTCGCAGATTTTGTTGTACTGTGTTACAGCTAGTTGTTTTTCTCAACTCTGATGTAATTACCTCCAATCAGTCTAAAAGATTTTATTTTCAAGAACTTAATTTAACAGAAAAATAACTTGATATCATGATAAAGAGTTATAATCTTGGAAAAGAACCTAAAGTATGTGTGTGTGTGGCTTTTATCAGAGTCAGGAAGAATGTGACCTTTTTAAGAAACTTATTTTATATATTGCAATGACACAGACAGATCAATTTTGCAATACCAACACTATTTTGAAGAATGAAGAACTCTTCATACACTGTCCTCTAAAATAAATTTAAATGCAGTTCTGCTTCATGACAGATATATGCAACTACTACCTCTTGCTTTAAGTTGGAGAAAAAAAAAAGAATCATATGAAAAATAAATTTTTGCTAATCACATTAAATAATAAGAAACACTCATGATGATCTGAAAGTCATAGCTCTAATTTTAAACTAAAACCCTGATATACAAAATACAGCACTTGTCTTCTGTAACAGCCTTGGTGAGAAAAGCATATTGGGTGTGTTTCTGCACATAGTTGCCAACCTTGTGCACGTGCAAGAAACAGACAGTTACTGATTTATATGTGTGTTCTAAACAAACAGAAACAATCTAACGGGTTTTTCGGAATTCTATTGTGTTACTATAGCAGATTTTCATCACAAAACACTATTCCGCTTACTAGTTTCAATCTTCCATCAACTAAAAAGAAGCTAAAGTTTATGTTTGAGACATTAATTAGCAGCAACTGTTGAACTGTGGCCACCAGAAAAAGTTAGCGGTAAAGTTTGAAAGTCGTTAATGTGCACACTACCTAGCTAATCTGCAGATTAACTGATTTGCACCATTAAAGTGCAGAATCAAATGTTTTTCACATTTTACATTGGTAATGTGTACATGAACAGTCTATATAGCGTTAATAAATAAAGTTCAAAAGTTTGTTTCTCTCATTTTCTTTCAATCTCCCTCCTTTATTGTATTACCTTGATTCTTTAGATATAAAAAAATAAATAAATAACCTTATGTTTATTTCCTTAATTGTAATAATATTTTTAACTGTTTTAATATGTTATAGTTTTTTATTGATTGATGATTGATTCTATTAACTAACTGATTGTTTGATTGTATTAACTTGATTTTTTAGATATTTAAAAATTAATAAGTAACATTATGTTAATTTAAGCATACAGAAATGTTGCTGTTGTTCTAGCAAAAATCTTATTTTCACTTTAACAAGTGCCTAGTAGGTAATGTACAGATTATCAAGGTAATCTGCAGATTACCCAGATAATTTGAGAAATGAAACAATTTTCCACACTTTAATGGATTCCCCCAGTTAATCTGCAGATTAGCTTGATAATCTGTGGAATAACTGATTTGTGCACTTTGGCGGTGACTTATACAGTTCTGTTGAATTATACTCCTATTTTAAATAAAATGCTGACAAAATTGTATTAAATATTATAATAAATATAAATTTATATTAAATTTCTATATATATATAGATAGATAGATAGAAGTATAATAACTTATGCTGTATAGATATTGAATGAATTGCCATTTTATCATCAACCTGTCAGTTTCATTTCTGTGGATGTTACAGCATCTGGCAACAATTCACTCTTCTTAAGCCCAAATTGTGCCAACACAGCTATACAAGACAGATGCTTAAAAAAAAGGGGGGGTAATTTGATTATGGTAAAGCATGCAAGAGCTATCTGCCTAAGAATGACCTTTGTAGAGGACATTCTACAGTAAACTGGATCATATCCTTGTTACACATGAGGAAAACCATGAAAATACCCATGCAGCCTATTTGCCGGGAATCAAACTAAGGTTGAACTGCTGCATTTTTTGAGTGAAGCAGACACATGCTGTCTAAAGAAACTGCATAGCTGTCAACTTTGATATGAAAACCTCAGAGATTCTCTTTTGAAAGTTGAGAGTTTCAGTGAGATCTTCACACTGCATGGCAAGTTTATTTCAAGGGTTCCAAATCTGATTCAGGTTATAGAATTGTCTAACATACGGTTCTGAATATATTAATATTTAATTATTCTAAATTTTATGTTCTTTGGGCAATTTTATTTTGTACTTTTCTAAAAATTTTACATTGAGAAAATCCTGAAAAGAGAAGTAGAGCTTTTATTTATCAAAGTACTTTTAAATACATTGAAAATAAAATTAATAATTAACACAGCCATTACTGTGTAGATAAACTTAGTAGTGTATCATATATTGATGTAAGACAGAATTAAATAGAAATATTAGCTGATTAAATATTGGCTGAATCTTTATAAAAAGTTGGATAAATGTTTAGAGTAAATTAATACAGTTCAGATTAAATATAATTTAATAAGAAAAATTATACTAAAGGTGGGAGAACATAATCTGGACAATTTAAGTTTAATTATTATTGGAATATAATTTCTGTAGTAAAGATTAAAAATTAGAAGATTTCATGAACTTCTAAGAGATAGAGAGACGTGATGAAAAATCCGGAATCTCCCAGTTTTACCGAGATTAGCAGCCATGGAATTGAAAGTTTTGTGTCCGCAGATAGCATCCGTCCACATTAAATTAAATTTTATGAAAATCTTCATGAAGGTAACTTTATTTGTAATCTGACCAACTTTGCAAAAGAAGATAAGAGAATTTTCAATTTCTAAAAAACTAAGTTCTCCAAAATTAATAACCTAAAATTAATGAAAGCATCTTTGTTGATCCATAGTCAGAGTGCCAATGAGAGATCATGCATTTGAAGGTACACTGAATAAAACTGAATTTAATACATTTGATTTCTTCAAATGGAGAGTAACCAAAAAGTTTTTTTTAAAAAATTAATGAATTAAATTAATTTAAAAAAAATAACTGAAAGCTTTCAGATTTTATATTACACTCAAAAGTGCTTTTTTTTTTTAACATTTTGTGTGTTACCTTTATTTATTCAATATCATGTTCTTTGCACTTAAACCATAAAATTCAATTCAACAGCAATATCACAAAATATTTAAGAGCATATCTTTAGAATTTCCGATATACAGTCTAGTATACTGGAGATAATTTTTTTTTCCCTTGGACAGGACTGACTTCTTTTTTTACTCTACTCCCTTTATCCAGGTAATGTTAATTAGCTGGAATTTCAAAATTAAAAAGTAATTTAAAATGTTCTATTCATGATTGTGATTTTGATCAATGAATCTGACAACAGTTTCAAGATATTTAATACTAACCAGGTTCACCAAAATTTCTTATCAGTTTAGCTTCATAATCAGCCACATAAATTTTCTTTCCTGCATATTCTTGGTACTTTTTAATATCAGAAGGTAAAAGAAGTTCTCCTGTATCCTAAAGATAAAAGTAGATGAACTGATATCAAAACGTTATGCAAAATATTAACAAATTAAAAATACCTCGCATGCAAAACATCATATCAAAAAAATTTTTTCTGTGATTTCTGATAAAAAAATAACTCATAAGGGTATAAAATTTCTCAACATTGAGATGACAAAATTTTAAAACGTAAACACGGGTATCACTTCTATATCAGAATAGAGAGGTTTCTAAAAATACTGTGTTGTGTGAAACTGTTATATGAAACTAACAACCAGTATAAAATAGAGGAATGTGTTCTAGATTTTTTAAAAACTAAACATATTTTTTATAAAGATGTTTTGAAATGTCTGTTGTCTTTTGTCTTTTTAATAAAGAATTCAAATTTTGTATTTTCATCTGAAAAGAAATAAATTTCCTTTGAAAGTTATTTCTTATTTTCAGATATAGCTTGGAACTGAAACATAATTTTGCAATAATTACTGCTAAAAATAATAATAATTAATAACTCATATCCACTAAGTAAATAATGGGCACAACTCAATTTCAAGTGAATTTGAATGTTGGGGAGTAAGGGTATTCCCAGAATTTATTTTATTTTTGTGAACTACACACAACGGCATAGCACATAACTTAATTTTGTAAATGTTTAGCGCAAAAATTGCGTCATCAAAGTATGTGCTTACATAAAGCGTTATAAGAGGGTTTATGGATATTCATTAATGTCCTAAAATGAAACCGTTTTGCAATGTAATGCATGGATTTCTGCAACTTTCTTATCATGCAAGAGCGAAACCATGTTATAAGAAGGTTACCTGTTATATCGCTATTCACACATTTACTTCTCACTGAACTATTCACTTATTTTTGTATTTGTCTGTCTATAGATATAAATCATGGGAAAAAAAATAATAACAAAATTAGATATATATATCTTCCTCATGGAAAGCATTTTCCTTTTTTTCTTGTTTCTTAAGGAGGAAATAATGACTTAATTATGTTCCTTCAAAAAAATTTTACTAGATTCTAGTACCTGTAGCAACTTTAAGCATGTTTTTCTTATCTTCGTTTTTTAATTGCTTTTCAATTTATTGATAGTTATACACAGTTGGATTATTCATCTGTAAATATATACTTTTTACATCCTTTCTCAGGGATCACAATTATTTATAAGCTACAATTTTTGTACATCTGTGTATACACAACACATACACAACAAACTCTCATTAACTCAAAATCAGTAAAAGTGATATTTTAGTTAATTCAAACAATGGATGCATTCTTGAAAATCTCACATAAAAAGAAATGATTTTTGAAATAACTCTAAAAATTCAAATTTCTGATAATTACAACATTTTTGCTATTCCCTATAAATTAAGAATCCACTATTATTGCAAAAAGCTTTACATTTAAATCTCTGAAATTTATTACAGTGCAGAAACTTTTAGCCTTTTTTTTAACCTACATAACAATCTTTATATTAAAGTTTGCTATATAATTGTAAAAAAAAAATTCCCATTTTACAAGCTGCAAACAAAAGGAATGTAGAAGAAACATCTTTGTTCACTTTAATGTGAATTTACATATGACAACAAAAACAAAAGAAAAAAAAGAGACCTTGTCAAGGAGAAAAGTATGTTTGTTTACCATGTAAACTAATCTCGCCAGTGCATCTAACTGAAAGTTTACACAGTAACATATCTTATACATTTCAGATTGGGGTGAGTTAGGTGAAAACTTAATGTTATTTCATTTCATGGAATGCTAGTTGTGTGAAAGACAAAACAATATTGTAACAAGTATTTTAATTAAAGCAAAAAATTAAAAAGTGTACATCACAAATTTATCATAAAATGCATCAAAATGGCAAACATTTATGCATTTTTTTCCAAGATACCACTATAAAAAATGGCTTAGGCCTCGTTTCTTTGAAAACAAACAGCTGCAGGCTTGCTGTTGACAAGTATTCTCATGGTAGACAGACAGGAGCATCTTTTGACACTTTCTTCTCATCAAATGTTTATTGAAAAATGCTGAACACAAAAGCTTCTGATATTGGAATTTGTCCTCTCTCTTTTTTTTTTTTTTACACTGATCTTGCATAAATGGAAAAAGTATCCATTTCTTAAAGAACATAAATAGATTAGATAAAGATTAATAAACCCCCAATCTTTTATGAATTCAATAAGAGAACATATGAAACTTGCTTCGGTATGAATGACATGGAAATGAAAATGGGAGAATTAAAAAGCCAGCAAAGTATGAAATACATTTCTGATTATTTTGAAGAACTGAAACTACTTATCAGAAGTTAATAAATTATGTAAAAAAGCCAAAATAACTACTAAGAAGGAACCACGGGACTACTGGCCACTAAATCGCTAGGATATGATGTACGTGGAAACAAAAGTACATTCATTTATCCTGTTAAAGAAAGTGTCAGTACTATAAAGCATTACGTCACGAATGCTGGGTTATTTCCCATACTTCATGAAAACTCATTTGAGTACTGGACATGGACGATGTGACAGAATGTTAAAAGAAATTTGAACATTATATAGAAACGTTACACATAATGATATTGAACTGTACAACCATCTTTGTGAGCCCTGCCAGAAAAAAAAAAAAAAAAAAAAAAGAACATTAATAACACATACCCACTGAACATATAACTGCTTCAGAATTTAATTTCCATTGTCAGGTAGATCTTACTTATTCCCAGTCTCAACCAGATAGAAAATATAAATTTATTATGTTGTATCAAAATCAACTCATTTTTTTTTTTACATATTTTGAATAACAATTTTTTAATGTCACTCTTCCATTAATTTTTCAAAATAACATTTGTATTTTTGAGGAATGAATGTCTTTTAAATAATAGCCTTATCATAACCTTTTTTCGTACTCTGCCTAAAAAGAATAATGCCTAGGGAAAGTGAGTAATAATTCTCATATTTCATACTTTGCCTAAGTGTCCGGCATTTATACAATGCCTAGGCATTCTATAGAATGCCGGTGCTTCATACTTTGCCGGTAACATATACACTTTGAAATTTGGCAATACGATTAAACAAAATTAAATAATAAATAAATAGTGTAAGATTAAATTGTATTGTTTTATTTTACAATAACTCAAAATTTGCTCAAACTTCATCCAAAGTAAAGTTAACAAAATTCAGTAGCTCACATTTGTTTTCTGACACTTGTATTTTTGAAATTTATCTGCATAAATCTTGTATCAAATATTGAAATACATGCATTTAATTTTTTCTAATATATTATTTTTCTTTATTTTAACTTTGCTTATAGCAAAATAAATATCATCCAAATATTCCATGTAATAAAGCAATTTATTCAAAAAGTGTTAATCAATAGCTCACATAACAATTTGGACACTCAAAAGTTTTGCTGAGATGTTTTGGAAGATGTTACTTGTCCTACTTTTTTGTTTTATATGAAAAGACACCATATGAACTATCATCTGCATTTGGAAATTATTGCTTGTATAGTAAAATACAATTCAAAGTCCAAAATCCAGAATAATATAAAATTTGAACCTCCAAACCACCAAACTCTTTTTTTTAAAATATTTTTAATTTATTAATTTCTTTATATCATCTTACTAGATTTGAACTCATGATCTAATCTCATGATCAGTCCTGACTAGTCTGGATCTCCGACTTCGTACTGTATATTAACAGTTTCATATCTACATTGAACACGGCAACATGCAACAAATTAATAACAAGTTCTGTTAGAATTTTTTTTTTAGTTTAGTTTAAATTCATTTTAGAGTAAGAAAGAAGGATTTGAAATATCCAAAAGCATTTAACGATTTCTGACATTATTAAAATGTTGGTCATTGTGTGAAACTGTTCAAATGCCCTCGAGTCTGGAACACATTCCAAGATAACACAAAGGAATTGGAGATTTATCCTATGAAAAATCAAACAAAACACAAAAATTAGTCCTGTAAAACGTGCAGTTGATTAGAAGAACAGTTTTCACTGAAAATTAACTCTGTTAGAAGAGTCAACAGAGCAAATGGACAAAATGGGCAATCAGTAAGAAGGAAATTTTTTGTCCACAAAAAAGTAAGGAAAATAAGCCTGACATTCTCAAAATCCATATAAACAGAGATTTACCACATCAAAATAGCGTTATACTTCCACATGAGTCAAAATTCAATACATTTAATGGACGAATTATTATGGGGTAAAATCCAAATGAAGAACTGAATGCAGAAAATCTATTGCCTATTATTAAACATGGGGGTGGAGACTTAATGGTTTGGGGAAGTTTCTTTGTCTGTGGAATTAGTTTTTATAAAAAATAAAATGCATCATTATAAATCTATAACTATTATTAATGAAAATCTGAAAGTATCCACAAGAACATTTGTAAGGCAAAATAAATACAAGTACTATTAGGATAATGATCTGAAACATACAATACTCAATGTTCACTTTGATTGTTCACAAATTCCTGAAGTAATCAAAATTTCTCTATATTCTCAGAACCATTCTATCAATCATAAATGGCATGCATTGGAGAAAAGAATAAGGAAATATATTTTTTAGACAGCTCTACTAAAAACAATTTTTTATGGAGGAATGGAACATTCTTCTATGAAATAATTAGTTGAATACATGACAAAAAGCATGAAAAGTGTAATCCAATTGTAATGAATTTAAGATAATGTAATTTAATAATAAGTGTAATGTAATTTAAGATATCCAATGAAATATTGAATGCCCTTATCATTTTCAACTTTTTATTAAACATAAACTGCTTGTTCAAAATTTCAAACAATCACTTGACTTCATTTTCAGAACTTTTTGAACGAGTTAATTTTAGCAATAACATTCTAAAAAAATTTTTTCAAAATAAGCAGGTTTTAGAAAAGATGGTTAATAGTACATATGAAAGAAAAGTAGTCACTTTGCTAATATTTAGTAACTCATATTTGCAAATAAAACTAAAAAACACATATGTCTGAAAACAAATGTATGAGCCAGTGTATATCAACTCACGAAATTAATTAAAAACTTTACTGTACACAGTGTTCCAAGTAAAACAACTTGTCAATGTTAATTAACATTGGCCAGCTGAGAATATCCATGCCACACACATTTCCCCCCTCTTCTCCTTTTCTAGTTAATACTTTAATGCTTTATTTCTAGTTAAGACAGTTTAATGTTTCAATTGCAGCATACAGATAAAAATACTCCCAAATGAAAAAAAAAAAAAAAAAAAACTGTCCTCATTTACTTATCAACATTATAAAAAAATGAAATGAAAAAACAATTTTGCTTTTAAAAAAATCACAAATTCTAATTTTAAAAAATTTAAGAAAAAAGAAGAAATTCAAAAAGCTTGGTTTTACTAGCTTATTCCAATTAATGAATCAAACTGACAAAACTCAACATTACAAAATCTCAGAAAAAATTAAGATTATTGTGGTTTTGTGCGTAATAATGACAATGGATAAAATTGTCATTATTCAAATCACTTTTTCACTTCCAAAATAAAGATAAAATTGTTAAGTTAATTGTAGAAATGATATCCCTGTCTCTGAAACAGTAAACTACTGGATTCAAAACATGTGACCAAAAGTGAGTCTAAACATAATGAACATGACATATTTATTGTAGATGAGATAGCAATGCTTTATAAACTTATAAAAATTGGATGAAACTTAATGGGAATCATGCTCTTGGAAAAACTGGCAAAAGAATTGACTGCTGTATTAATCTACGAGGTGCAACCATAAATAGCCAGACAAATCAAAAGACTAAACAATAAAATAAAATATGTTTACAAAGAGTGGCATCTCATCTCTTGTTAAAGCCAGTTTCACCATTTCATCCTGAACGGTACATATGTGTATCACTGATGTTTAAAAATACCTGCAGGACATATTTAACATTATAACGAAAAGTGTCCCACTATGGTATTTTAAGTTCCATGACGTCACCCCAATGTATAACACCATGCAGATTTCACTAAATGTAAGGTTATGTTTGTTAATAAACCAGTGAGCATCTGCATTATATATTTTACAGCAAATTTGTGCAAGAATAAACTTGATTTTATACATAATTTTATTCTGTAATACTTATAATACGTTTAGAAAAGAAACAGAATATAGGGTATGTATGAATTACTTAGTTTAGAAATTATTTATATTGTATACATGCATGTCAACTGGTATTATTACCAGTACATATGTGCACATTATTGGTACATATTATTACCAGTACATATGTGTACCATAATTTAGGCAAATTAGTGTTACAGACAATAAATTATGTGGCTTTGGGTACATGCATGGGCAACTGCAATCATGCATGGCCAACCACAATCCCTTAAGAAAAAACAATGAAAAAAATAACAAAACTACAATAAGTAACCGTATAATACTATAAATTGCTTTTGTGTGAAAATCTATTATTCATATTCAGGGACGAAACAGTTAAACTGGTTATTTTATTGTTTGCATTTCAAAATGTCAGAGATATTTTCATTAACTTCATAACAAATTAGGCAAATCTGCTACTGACATATTACAGACGATTCAAACAATATATGATGATGTATCACTAGCAAGAATACAAGCATATGAATGGTATAACTGCTTTAATGTGGGCATGAAAACCTTGAAGATGAACAAAAGTTAGAGCATAAAGCTGACAAATGTATAACAACTCAGGAAATTTCAGACAGGCTCGGAATTAGCAAATAAAGCTGTAGGTTAATTTTAACTCTTAAGAAACTGAAGCCTTCGCTAACCCGTACGCTTAAAATACCAAAATGATCATCCTCATCCCGTCCATTAATGCACAAACAGGTCAGAAAATTTCAAATGATGTCCCTTCTACTTCCTAACAAAGAAGCTTCCATTAGCCTTTTAGAGAAAGCTGTCTGCAATGAACTGATACAATGCATTTGCGGAACTGCACCTGCTGCTGCACACCTTTGGGGAAGGGAAGAAAACAACATCGCAATCTCGGGCGGTCATTGTTGTTTAAATGAAAGGCCGTCTCTGATGTTTTTCCCTTTAAAAGGTTGATTGAAAATCTGAAAATGAGGAAAGTGTGTGCTTGGTTTGTGCCTTGGATTTTGACAAAATATCATGACTCACTAAAACTTATTTAAAAAATAAAATCCAATAATTTTATAGAGTATTTAATGCAATATTCTCTTTATGAACCTCACAACATTTTTATTAATACCATTTTTTATTTTCTGCCTTTTTAAAAGACAATTTGACTTTCTAATATGATAAATGCTATAGAGACGTATTTCTTCATGCGTTCATCTTCAGTAGTCTCATAAAAGTTCATCTGTTTACTTGCTCATATCAGCACTTCTGAATAATCATATTTGTCACAGAAAGCATAATAAAATGAACTACATGAAGTTTTTATACTCTCTTGTAATGGTCAGATGTCACTAGAACATAAAACTATATTTCAACTTGTGGTTCTTGCAAGGGGGATAAATTTGATTTCCAACCTCTAAATACTACTTAGGAATACAAATCTCCATTGCAGTCTTAGAAGTACTGATATATATATAATTTAAAAGATAATTTTTAAAATTCAAATATTTAAAATTATAAAATACAAATAAAATAACTAAATAAATCACAGATTTTGTAAAATAACTGTATATATAGAAAAAAAGAATTTACATCAGATGTCACAGAAATATAATTAACCACAATGAAAAGTAGGAAAAAAAAACATACACTTAAATATGTACTGCTAACAGTAATGAGTTCTTGATTCATTTCTTTTGCTAATTTAACTGTAGCTGGTTTAGAAGTAGGAACAACAAGTTTATACATTTTAAATGCTATTTTGATGCCTTCACCTATAGTAAACTGCAACTTTCCCAGAGGCCTCTTTCTGTGGTCTTTGCATCGCACTCTGCAAGGAAAGGTAAATGCTTTCGATGAAATATATTTTCAATATTTCTTTAAAAGTAAAATGGTAATAAATCTATTTTTACGAACAAGATTCATATCCCATTTAATAACAATACCAAAATTCAGCATTTTTATGAAAAGTTTCGAGGCATATTTATAATACTTTTAAACTTTGTTTTTTAATATAAGCTTATAATTAAAAAAGCTACAAATTCAGAAAACTATACTGCATTTTATTTAAAAACTTAAGGGTAGGCTATCTAACGTAATATCACATTTCTGAAGTTTATTCTGACTACTCAAAACCTTAAAAAAAATATTCCAAACACTACCTATTAAAGAATCTTTTCCAGTACTGATGAAATAATGAACAATAATAGAAGAAAAAAATTTATTGAGTCAAAATTAATTTTTTTCCAAATATTTTATCTCTGTTATTACTATTTATATTTTACCTCTGTTATTACTATTAACTATAAGACTTGAATTTCAATAAATTTCAGAAATTCAGTATAGTAGATAGTTAAAATTTCTAGGTAAAATTCCTATTTGAGAAGAATTACTTTCTAAACAGCAGCTTCCATTCTTTTTCAACCACTTACACATACCTTATTTAGGACATTCTTTTGCAGGCAGGCAGGCACAGGTATCATTTACTTTTTATAAACTGGAATTTTTCAGACTTAGAAGTATAACAACATTTTTTAAATACTTTGCATAAGATTTCAGCCTCAGATTAAAAATTCGTAATTTTAACGAGGGTTAGCAAGTGTCCGAGGTTAGCCCAGACAATCAAGATTCATAACTACATTTGGGGTTGTGTATGGATTTTTAAATGAATGAATGCCCATATAATTAATTCATCAGTTTCACTACTAAATGCATCAGCTTCTGTAGAAAGGATTTTTTTTTCAATTCTGAATAATATTTGATCTCCAGAAATAGATCAGTAACATGTGTCAAAAGTAAAGGAACTTTTAAACTTGAAAGTAAATTCCAAATATTAAAGTTGCGTATTTCATAAACACATAAAATATAAACAACACATAAAAAAATTTCTAAGGAAAATATGTAATGAAAATATGCAAGAATGAAACAGAAACAAGAATCTCGGACATCCATATGACTTCAAAATAGATATGTTTCAAAACGCATACAAGGCTTCTTTTTTTTAACATCTTGAATATTTTGCTGTTCCTGCTACAGAATTTGCTACAGAATTTCCTTTACACCAACATTCAAACTTCTGTAATGCACACATCATAATTGATAGTTCATAATACACATTACATAGATTATTGACATCCTACTGAAAGTGTTGTCAAAGCAATTTTGATAGTGTATAATGTAGACATTGTCAATGAAACAATCAATCAATGAACATCAATGAAATTAATTTACCATAAAAATGTAGTTATCAGCCATTCAAACTTCTGTAATGCACGCATTATAATTGATAGTGTATAATACACATTACATACATTATTGACATCATATTGAAAGTGTTGTCAAATCAATTTTGATAGTGTATTATGTAGACATTGTATGTTTTCTAATCAATGAAATTAATTTACCATTAAGTGTTCTGGACATATCCACAATATATTTCATATGTTCTGGACATGGTCATATTCCAAAGGAAGGGGAGGCGAGGAGATTGAGGACAAATAATTGCATCAATATTTTTTTTTCTTTTTTTATTTATTTCTTTCTTTCTTTCTTTTTTAAATTCAAGGATCACAAATAACAGATAAGAGAATACAGTACTGTGTCACTACAAAAATACTACTACACATATACTTTACATGTGTCAATAAGCAAATCCTCCCCCCATACACACACAAATAACTACATCAGGAAGTAAAATGGGATGTTAAGATAAATCTTAGAGCTACAGCATCCTGAAATATGAAAAACTGGGAGGTTGGTTTTCACACCACATGGAACACAATTTCAAGAGAATGCCAAATTGACATAGTTCATTTTATAAAGCATGACTCAATTTATTGAACTATTTATAATACATAGCTGCCAACCTTGAAATATATATTGAAAAAAATCTGACGTATACACCACATGGCTTCTTTGTACAGAATATTAAATTATACGTATTTTGCATTTCATTTAAACTTATTGGATTGTATTAAATCTACTTCATCGATAGCGTATAAACCACAAGGGAATAAATGCACTCATTAAAATTCACCATATTTGCTTACCACAGCGACACTCTAGCACTAGCTTCACTTAACAGCATTACATCTCATTCATTTTATAACTCATCAAAATGCACAAAAATTATGTATATCATCTGTATCATTATGTATATCATTACTTAATCATTGCCACATGCTCTATTCAAATCTAAAATGATGTGCAAAAGAAATTAAACAAACAAAAAACGTTTTTCACAGACGATTCAGTATTTCTCATTCGATTAATTCAGTTCTCACTTCACGACAAGGCAAAAATACATAAAAACTTAAATTATCTATATTAAAAATTATGAAGTAAATCTTAAACACTTATTTCCTCAAATAAATTCCAGAATGGATTAAGCATGATTTAATTCGCAATAATAAAAGAAGGCATTATATTTGTTCTTCCGAAGCTATGTTTCTCTAAACTGGCAACAAATCCAATATTCTCCTAAGTTTCAAATGTAAACAAATATGTCTGCCATGAGAAAAATTATTAGGCTTAGCCTCACTTAAACACCTTTTAAATTCTTGATAATTCTACGAATCTTTTATGCAGATTTACTACCATGCAGGTCATAAAAGCCTTAACTGGAAGATAAGAACAACATAATTCAACCATTTTTAAAGAAAAAAATGCACAATTTATCAACATACAAGAATAAAAAAGCTGAGCTCACTGAGCCGAGTAACAGAGTGGATATATATATACATAAATTTATATACTTTTGGTGCGGCCGATTGCAACCAAAATAGGAGGATGTTATGCACATCTACATGTTATAGCAGTCCTATATACAAAATTTCAACGTTCTGAGGCTACTCGTTTTTGAGTTATGTAAAATACATATGGACGAACATACGTACACACAGACGCCATGAAAAAAATCTCTTCAAAATTCATTTTAAATCAGTTTTGTAATTTTTTTGGGGAAAAAAGAGTTCCTTATTCTGTTCTTACATACAAATGTCACTCAAAAGCATCGTTAAATTACATTTGATAACGATCAAAAGATATTTTCGTTGAAATATGATACCCGAAATTTTTCGTGATTACAGTACTTCCGTTTTACTTCGTACAAGGAAGTAAAAAAGGGAGAAGGGTTTGCGCTGATTGCCAACACTATTTTCAAAAGAACTGACTTAAATGCACTGTATAATGAATGCATCATGATTAAATTAACATGATTAAATTAGTATTCAAATTTTGGACATTGTGCCTGAATACAAAGAAAGATTATTTCAAGAGTCACTCTACATGCTTAAATTCAAAACACTTTACCCATATGGACTAAATACATTCAACCAACACATTAAGTTAAATTCTGTAATTCCAACTTACTGCCATTTTAAATTGTTTGGTAAAAAAACATCACGAGGAACCAGAGCAGGTAATAAACAGAAAAATAAATTTTTTTCGACAATAGATACAGTTAGGTTAAACGATAACATTAATAATTACTTTCTTACAGAAAATTTCACCAAAAATATCATTTCTTGGTTGCATACTTGTAAGCACAAATTCTTAATGTTTCTTATTAAATTTATCAAATAGCATTTTACCGGACACAATATAATCAGAGACCTAGTAATAGATTTTTGCAATTTTAAATTCTCTACCAGTAACAAATGCAATAAAATTTACTGCAAAATCAACTTCCTACATCCAAACTATGACAATATTCAGTACAGCAAAATTTTCAAAAAATATCAACAACAATTTCCAGCTACTAAAGTACAAATCTTCCCAGCTTTTAAGTATCAAAAACCTCTCAGCAAATTGTTAATTAACCACCATGATCTAGATTCTGCAGCCCACTGATACTGCAAACAGCTTCAATACACAGACTATGTAGACGAATTTCATAAACATATTGTTACTGGCAATTAAACAATAGTAAAAAAATCAGCTTTTAAGAAATTTAATGGAAAAAGGCATCAAATTTAGACCAGTCTTGAAAATTGGCAAAAATCACTGTTTTAAAAGTTTCGAAAAAATCTTAACGAGTTCATAGTTAAAACTAGTTACAAATTAAATATTCCAAATTCTGCCTTTACGGCATGGAAACATGAAGTTTTAGAAGAAAGCAAATAATTCGAAGCATTGAATTTAACAGCAATTTACCATGGAATTTTGTCAATACTCTTTTACAAGATTTGAAACAAAAATTCATTATTACAAAAATTGACAAAGCCAGTTATAATTTCAGCATTATTTGAAAATTTTTTTTATGTCTCACTAATTAATACTGAACTGAATAATGGCATTACTTACAAACAAACCAATTCACAAGAAAATGTCACTGCAAAGAAACTTAAAGCAATTTATAAAAAACTTCAAATTTCACAACCATCAACTACAATACATTAGTAAATCTACACTCACGTTTGTGAAAATTGCAACACCAAGAAGGAATCGTCATAATTGAATGCAATTTAATACACAGTTGAGTGGTAGTGGTACAAATAAATGATTAAATGTTCAAAGCAAACAAACAAGAACAAGAGATCAGAATCAGTATTTTGTGTGGCCACCACGCGCCGCAATAAGTGCTGCTACACGACGTGGCATGGAGTCAAACAAAGTTTGAATGTCTGACTGAGGAAGAGCATTCCATATCGTTTGTACGCGTACCCAAAGTTCGTCTGCAGACGCAACAGGACGAGGATCACGAGCAAGACGCCGACCAATGACATCCCACACATGTTCAATTGGCGACATATCCGGGGAACACGCAGGCCAAGGAAGAAGCTGTACCTGCTGCGCTGCAAAGAAGGATTTAACAATCCGAGCAGTATGAGGGCGGGCATTGTCCTGTTGAAATACAGCGCCTGGCAAGCTTTGAAGGAAGGGAACAGCTTCGGGCTGTAGAACTTCACGGATATACCGGTTGCTGTTCAGATTGCCCACAATTCGTAGCAATTGAGATCGTCTATGATATGCTATGGCGCCCCAGACCATAACTCCGGGTGTTCGTCCACTGTGGCGTTCGATAATGCACTCCGGAAGGTGGCGTTCACCGGCATAGCGTCTGACACGAATGCGGCCATCATGGTACCACAAATTAAAGCGGGATTCGTCAGAAAACACGACATGCTGCCAATCAGCACGCCAGTCTCTATGCTGATTGGCCCATTGTAGCCGCAGGCGGCGATGGTCGTGCGTTAGGGGGATCCTGTATAAAGGAGTCCGTGCGCGCAGTCCACACTGCAGCAGACGTCTACGAATTGATGAAGCACACAATGAAACACCTGTAGCTATTGACCACAGTGCTGCCAATTGTCTAGAGGAAGCTGTACGGTCCGTCCGCGCCATGCGGACCAGGTGTCTATCATCGCGAGCTGACGTCACATTTCGGGGTCCACTCCCGGATTTCCGAGTTGTCCGACACTCGTCCGTCCACTGCTTCCAAACGCGCATCACTGTGCTGCTGTTACGCTGCACACGAGAGGCTACTGCACGATACGACAATCCAGCTTCACGAAGGCCGATGATTCTCCCTCGTTCAAACTCTGTAAGTTGTTCAAATCTCGCTCTCTTTCGTCGACGAGGCATAAGTACAGATTGAGTTAACGTTTATCACTAGCAGATAACCACCGATAACCATACACGCCTCGCTACAGCCGTCTATTTATTCGGATCCATCAGCCGTTCAGAGGGCGCTGCTCAGCATACGCATGCGCTACGGATTTGCAATTCTAATCATTTGCATATCATGCGCTACTTTGCATTTCCTGAAAATTTCAGCTCACTCGCGTAAGTCCTTCATGGTGTTGCAATTTTCACAAACGTGAGTGTATATGCTCTTCCTAAATTCCATAAATCACCACTCAAATTTAGATTTATTGCAAATGGTACAAATAATTATAAAAAGAATATAGATTACATATTTACAATTTTACTTTAAAAAATTTGTATTTTAATTCATCAACTAGTTAACAAACAAAATAACTATAGTTGGATTATTTATAATACTCCAGTTCTCAACATATTTAAAATTTTAGAAATTGAGAACATTAACTGCTATGACTTTGAGAACCTTTATACTTCTCTACCATTAGAAAAAATTTGTACTAGTTTAATGCAACTCCCACAACTCTTTCCTGATATGCTTAACATTCTTTGAATTGATAGATGGAAAACTTACCTGAATTGTGCATTATTTAATAACTACATTAAATTCAATAATAAGATCTTTCAGCAGATTAGAGGAATACCAATAGCAGCCAACAGTTCTGCGCAAATATGTAACTTATTCCTTTTTGCTTATGAATATAAATTCCAACTTAGTTTGAATAAGAATGAATTAAAGTTATTTGAGAATACATTTAGGTACATTGAAGATATTATAACTTTCAATAATAATTCTGCTTTAGAACAATTCAAAATTTACCCAAATAGTTTAACACTTAATAAAACTAATACTATTGACCTACTTATAACTAAACACAGTAAAATTAAATTATATGATAAAAGGAGAAATTTCCATTTTAATACTATTAAACTAATTAATTGGAACTCTTAACTAGAAAAGTAATAGGTAACACTTTTTATAGCCAAATAATCAGAATAAAAAACATTTGTACTGAAATAGAAGATTTAACAGATGAAATAATAAAACTAATTGATATTCAGGTTAATAACCAAGTCCCAACACAATTTATTAATTTATATATTAAAAAGGTAACTGTTCTTTATAATTTATTGACTCTTTATAGTATGATAACATTACCTTAAACCTTAACTGGAGGGTAATGAAGGATTTTGAAGAGTTAAGGGGTTATCTTGTAAATATTTTGTAAATTGTATATTTAACACTGGATTCTTTCCTTTTACTAATAAAGGGTCAACTCTTTTCAAAAGTCTCAATTATAGCCCGAATTGAGTGAAAATTTTAATCTTTTTCTCCTTTTCCTTAACTTTTTGGTCAGTATTTAGTAAGTTTTATTACACATCTTAAATTCAGTTTTAATATAATTAAATATTACAATACTTTTACTTTCATTAAACAAATTTTTAAAATTTTTCTAAATTAAAATTCAAAAATACTTCATAAATTAAATTTACTAAAAAAAATTTTCAGTCCTTAGTAATTTGCAACCATTTTTCACATTACAACAGTTTGCTTTTTCACAATTTTTGCACATTTTTACATTACTACACAGTTATATTTAAAAAAATGTTTTAGCTACAGAACACACTATTTACATTACACATAGTTTGCAGAATAATTTTAAACAGTTTTTTAAATGGTTCTTACATACAGCAGCTTATCACACAACTTTACTTTTTACTAGCGCCCTCTTTTATAAATAGAAGAAACACTACTTTACATCACTTAATTTGACATACTGCTCCTTATCCACACTCCAATAGAAATAATGGTAAATTAATTAATTTAATTTAAAACTTACTCTTTACTTGCCTTTGTTATTTTAGTATTATTTAATTTAGTTTCTAGTTTATTTTTTGTATGTTAATAGTATCTGTATCTTTTTTGTTTATATGCATATTCGTGTCGGGGAAGTTTTTTGTGGGCAAGAGTTTCTAAATTAAATTGGTTTTATAAAGGGTATTGTTTTGTATTGGCTTTGATTTGTTCTTTTCTAAAAGTTCCACTCATTTGAATTGCTTTTGGTAGGTCACATCATTTGGTTTTACTTTTGGTTTTGAATTTTACACTTGCCTACATAAATGATGAAACACGAATTTAATAATTGAAAAGTTAGGTTTGAGGGCAACTTTCCCTTGATAAGTCTGTCTTCTGCCAACTCAACAATTATTCACTTATGCATATTTATTATTTTTAGAATTTAAAAAAAAATTTATTACAATTTTATATTTGTTAATAAATTTTGATACTTGCACTTGATTTATTTATGTTCTCATTTAAATGATATTGTAGATTAGTTCGCAGCAATATAAATTATTTATAATTTCTTTTAAACCTATTTCTATA
>KK119009.1:588855-610451 GCA_000611955.2 Stegodyphus mimosarum
ATATCAAAGTACTCTTAACTATGATGAAAATAACATAAATACCAAATGCGTATCCTATTGTGCAGATAAATTAAATAATGTACCACATATTGGTGCAAAACAAAATTAAATACAAATATTAATTGATTAAACATTGACTGAATCTTAAATAAAAAGTTCTACAAATGTCTAGAGTAGATTAAGTAATTCAAATCAAATACGACTTATTAAGAAAAATTCTGCTGAAAATCACTAGGGATGGGGAATGGAATTGCACACTCACAATTTTGTTAATTCACAAAATGAGATACATTGTTGAAAAATATTTTCTTTAATAAAATCTAAAAAATCAGGAGATTCAGTGATCTACCAGGACATGTACTGAAAACCTGAGAAGTCTCTCAGTGGCAGCTACAGGTTTCATACAGAATACAAATAAAAATCACTTTTCACATTAGTATTTATTTTTTCTGCAATTTCGGTATCTGTAAAGCCTAATTTATTTTTTACAATATTATGCAAATAAGCAATGAACTAACTGGTTTGGACGATTTTTCTGTTCTACCAAAAAATCCTTTCATTAAGGAAAACAGATTGCTACAGTGAAAACTGCTTGCCAGTTTTCAAACAATCTTCAAAGATTTTTTTTGTTTTCATACATAAATCTCAAAAATATTCTTTAGAGCAGGAGAGGGGGGAAATTTGATTAAAAAATTTCAAAAAGATTATTACGACAGAAGACAGTTTTACATAATATTAAATATCCATTTGTAATTCTCAAATTCACTTTGAAAAATCCTTTTCCAATAAAGTTTCAATAAGAGAGAAAAACTTTTTCTCAACATGAGACCTGGAAAATTACCATTGAAATTTGAGTGATACATTTCAAAATTTTTTAAACTACTCTTGAAATACCATAAGGGGTCAAATATAAAACAATGTCTTATTTCTTAAAATGCTTTTCTGATAAAATACCCATCTTACATGTGCAGCATAATAATTAAAAAAACATATTTAGATAAAATTTTAAAATAATTTATTCCCTGTCCCTTAACTTCTGCATTAAAAGAAAATTTATTTTATTTGTTTTACTTCCTAGTATAATCAAGACCATTTATTACACTTTTTCTAAGGCTACTTTAAAGTTAGGCTCAAATATGCAAGGCCACTTTGTATGGAAATCCCCTAAAACCCTCTAAAAGAAGAGTTGTCTTATATATGAAGCTATACTGAATAATGGCACTAATTTACCATAAAGAATTGCATTCTCAAAGCATCAAAACTATACTAAAAATGAGAACAAAGGAAAATAACTAAATAAAGAACACTTTATAAATTGAAGCATTACATAAATATTTACCTTGTTAAAAGATCGTCAAATCTCTCAGCTGCATTAGGCATCTGATAAACTTCATCATCAGGTATCATAACTATATCCTGACAAATACAAAAAGCATATCTAGTTAGTAAGAAAAGTCTATCTTTACTTAGAGATTTCAAAAAAGTAATTTTTTAAGTTTGTTAATAAAAACTTAGAAAACACATAAATTTATATTAGCACACCTATAAAAAAATTCGACATCTATAAAAATCAGTCGTGGTGAAATATGATTAACTATGAAAAACTAGTGAAAACTGGATAGCTATCAATGCATTATTCAGCAAACATAGGTTTATTATACATCATGCCCCCAAAAGTCCTTATGAGACTTTTTACAACTGTTGGTCATAAACATATACTTCTACCAATAAAAATGTTTAAAATGATGCAAATATTCAAGCTTGGACATTTTTAAACATTAAAAAATCAATTTTGTGAAGAATTTATTAAATCTAACTTTTCATAAGACCTCTTAGTCCTTGCAGTTACATCTAGGAAAATCTTATTATTTATAAAATAAAGAAATAAAACATGGAATATATTAATCCTGTATGATAAAAACTAATCACAATATTTAATTTCAATATGGGATTTTTTATCTCATTTTGACTGACCTTGAGAGATCAGTTCATAAACAAGCTAGAAATAATTCAAAGTTGAACTTTTCCCCTTAAATGTTATTCAATTTTTATTTATTTATTTATTTACTAGTTTTTAACATTTTTCAATTCATATTAGCGGGCAAGACCGCCTGCTTATTCGCCAGGATTCGAAAGTTGAACAGAACTAGCAGTATTCAGCGATTCGAAAGTTGGACAGAACTACCAGTGTTCAGCTGAGTGATTGTATTTCATTTAAAAGCTTTAGAACTCAACTCTTCATTTTATGGAAAAAAAAAAAAAGATTACATTCAATAATCACTAACAATAGTAATAATAATTTTTCATAAATGAACAATGCATAAAAATATTTTTTAACAAATTAAAATTACTATACCTTGTAGAATTTTGAACAGTCAAAAATGGAATTTGGTTTGCGAATATGCATTAAATCAATATCTATATCATTCTCATGTAAATCTCTGGCCTTTGTCTGTGCTTGAATTTGCAGCTGTGGATTTCCCTCATGTGGATTATCATTTGCAGTAAAAAGGAGTATCCTTTTATGAGCCAAACTGAACTTGCTTAATGAAATATAAGGTATAAAAGTAATTTTAAATATATACATACAACAAAATATTAATTCATAAATTTTATTTCCTATTTCAAATTTTTTAATTTTTTACATCAAGCGTTATTGATATCCAAAGCTACTGAAACAGAATAAAAAGCTACTAAAACAGAATAAAAAGCTACTAAAACAGAATAAAAAGCTACTAAAACAGAATATATATATATGTGTGTGTGTAATGAAGCAATAGACTTAGATGTAATGATGATGTAGAAATACTGATATCATGGAACGTAGAATGTTGAATCCGTAATGAATAAATAGCAAGAATTTTTATTGCATACAACGCTGAAATGGTGATTCATAACAAATAGGAAAATGCAGCCAAGACTGATTAAATATTCATCTTTATTTCAAATGACATTTGTGACCACAATTCACTAAACTCTAATCGTGTCTATTCATGAGCATTTACATTTTTTATGTTGTTCCGACAGGAAGAGAACAGTGAAACAGCATCTTAGGGACAGCCCAGGTTGAAGTAAAAGTGCGCAGTTATCCAACATGGCAGCTTATAAAGAAAAAGTTTCAGTTTAAGTTCTGAATTAGCTATGTCATCAACATTATGCAAGTCATATCATATGGATTGATCTAGAAATGATGCAGTTCAGAAAAATGCATTACTATTTTTAGAATTAGAAAGGAGGAATTAAGAGGCTATTGCTAGTTTAAATCATAATTTTGATTTACATATATAAATATATATAAGCCCTGTGGTCTGCTACATCAATGTTACTAAGAGCTGTCAATAATTTCCTACCATTTTTTCCTAAATTTTGTGTGATTTTATCTTAACAACCTTCCAAAAATTTACAAGCAGCTAATTTGAGAAAGTATAAATCATTTACATATTGCATTAATAAAATGCTTATTTAGTTAACAAGATATTTTAATAATTAAACTAGTACAAAAAGAATTAATAGTTTCAAGGCAGAGAATGTGCAGCAAGGTATCTACTTAGACTACCACTTAAATAAAATTTCAAATCTTTGTAGTTATTTATACTACAAATAACAAACGAAATTAAACTTCTTCAAAGAATTAACTATATATTGACAATTATGTATAGCAAACAATAAAGACACAGATCATATCAAATGAGAATGATTTCTTGCCAAATATTGGGTTGGCAACTAAGTAATTGCGGATTTCACTCATAGATGGCTTCACTTGAATTTTTAGGTTTGCAGACATAGTACAAATGTAAAACACATTTTGTTATTTGATAGTTGGCAATTTAGCTGTGAATCAGTAAAAAAAGTTTTTTGATCGGTTGCGTAGTTTTCGTTTGGCATTCGTTGAAAAATGGAAAATCAAAAGGAACATTTTCGTCATATTTTGCTATTTTATTTCCACAAAGGGAAAAACGCATCGCAAGCTCATAAAAAGTTATGTGCTGTTTATGGTGACGAAGCCTTAAAAGAACGGCAGTGTCCAAATTGGTTTGCCAAATTTCGTTCTGGTGATTTTTCACTCAAAGATGAAAAACGCTCTGGTCGTCCAGTTGAAGTTGATGACGACCTAATCAAAGCAATAATCGATTCGGATCGTCACAGTACAACACGTGAGATTCCAGAGAAGCTTCATGTATCACATACATGCATTGAAAATCACTTAAAACAACTTGGCTATGTTCAAAAACTCCATACATGGGTTCCTCGCGAATTGAAAGAAACGCATTTAACGCAACGCATTAACAGCTGCGATTTGCTAAAGAAACGTAATGAAAATGATCCATTTTTAAAACGACTGATAACTGGCGATGAAAAATGGGTTGTTTACAACAATATCAAGCGGAAAAGATCGTGGAGCAGGCCAGGTGAACCAACTCAAACAACATCAAAAGCTGATATTCATCAAAAGAAGGTTTTGTTATCAGTTTGGTGGGATTACAAAGGAATTGTCTACTTTGAACTCTTACCACCCAACCGAACGATCAATTCTGATGTCTACATTGAATAACTAACGAAATTAAACAATGCAGTTGAAGAAAAGCGGCCCGAATTGACAAATCGAAAAGGTGTTGTATTCCATCATGACAATGCAAGGCCACACACATTTTTGGTCACTCGGCAAAAATTATTGGAGCTTGGTTGGGATGTTTTGCCACATCTACCATATAGTCCTGACCTTGCACCATCCGATTACTTTTTGTTTCGATCTTTACAAAACTCCTTGAATAGTAAAAATTTCAATAATGATGATGATGATGATGTCAAATCGCACCTGATTCAGTTTTTTGCTAATAAAAACCAGAAGTTTTATGAACGTGGGATTATGATGCTGCCTGAAAGATGGCAAAAGGTCATTGATCAAAATGGGCAATACATTACAGAATAAAGTTATTTAGCTCCATGAAAAAATTGTTTTTGATTTTCTAAAAAAAAATCCGCAATTACTTAGTTGCCAACCCAATAATTGACTAGTTATAATTATCAGACATAGTAAAACCATACAACAAATGTTGCAATTTTTGTTCGCAAATATGGGAAGGAGGGAACAATGGAATTAAAGAAAAAGTTATTACTGAAATTAAAAATGTGTGACTTATCTCATTTGTCTGATAGTCTGATTTGTTTGATAGTCTGTGTCATTTGTCTCATTTGCCCCATGCAGCACATAATCAAGCACTACTCAGCGAATATATAAAAGGTTAAAAAAAGAATGACAAATGAAAAATTCCTTGGTCTGTCCAAACAAGTGAAGCTTTTGAAAATGTTAAACAACAGTTAGCAAATGCTACATTATTAACAAATCCTTCACCACATGCACCTATCATTCTTCAAGTCAAAGCATTTGACTACGCTAATGGTGAATCTCTAAATCAGGTTACTAAACAAGGACTTGAACTCTTAGCATTTTTTCCTAGAAAGCTCACAACCAGTGAGGCAAAATACAGTGCCTATGATAGAGAATTACACTGGTTATCATAAATTAAGGAAAAATCATGATTACTGAAAAAGTTACACGTAGAATTTTATGAAACTTACCCACAATATACAAAACATAGTAAGGTATCAAATAACATAACAAGAAAATACTAAACATAAAAATATAATTTAAAACTTATATCAAATAACATAAAAAGAAATGTAGTATAGAAATTAACACATGTATAAAATGAACAAATCGAAGGTGTCAGCTTGCTATAGGAAAAGTACCTTCAATATGGAATATGATTGCCTCTAGAAGCAATACAGCACATACAGCGATGTGTGATGCTTTCAATTATGCAGTCTATCAGTTCCATAGGAAGTGAGAGCCATTGCTCTTGCAAAGCAGTTGTAAGGACGGCAAGAGTCTGAGGGGGCGGATTGAGAGCAGCTAGACGTCACCCTAAAGCATCCCAAACGTGGTGGATAGGTTCAAGTTCGGGGTTTGAGCTGGCCACTCCATGCACATAATTGTTTCCTGTTGAAGATAATCATATATGATGCGAACCCTGTGTGGTCTTGCGTTATCTTCCTGTAACAGGAAAGCATCACCTATTGTCCCGGCATATGGGCACACATAAGCATCAAGGATGTCATCTCTATAAACCTGAGCATTCACTCCCCTTGGAAAGACTCAGAGGTCTGTGCGTCCACCCAAAGAGATGCCACCCCAAACAGAGACACTGCCCATTCCATATGCATCTCTTTCACGAATGTTCGACGGATGATAACGGGTTCCAGGTTCTTTCCATATCAAATAACGCCTACTATCGCTTTCTAGACTAAACTTGGACTCATCCGTAAAGAAAACAGCTCTCCATTGATCAGGCATCCAGTGAACATGTTATCATACCAACTGTAAACGGTTTCTCCTATGGTATGACGTGAGCGGCATGCAAATGGCTGATCGCCTCGCATATACTGATGATAATGGGTTCCAGGTTCTTTCCATATCAAATAACGCCTACTATCGCTTTCTAGACTAAACTTGGACTCATCCGTAAAGAAAACAGCTCTCCATTGATCAGGCATCCAGTGAACATGTTATCATACCAACTGTAAACGGTTTCTCCTATGGTATGACGTGAGCGGCATGCAAATGGCTGATCGCCTCGCATACAGACCACCTTCGTGAAGTCTTCTACGCACAGTTGACGTTGACACCAACCTCCCAGTGGGTGTAGCAAGGGAAGATCTAAGAAGAGTCAGAATAGTGGTTCTATTCATGCGTGCACATAATGTCAAATATCTGTCATCGGCGCTCGTCGTAACAGTTGACCATCCTTGGCTGAAACTCCTAGATGCCGAATCTGTGGTTTGAAATTACCTCCAAAATCTATGAACCACAGAAGGATTCACGACGTTTAGCCATCTGGCCACTTCTGTTTGACTTTGTCCCGCCTCTAGTCTCCCAATGGCTCTCCAACGTAGTTCTACAGGCAAATGATGCCTGGAGGTCATTGTTACGAATTAGGTATCTCAGATTTCTGATGTACTATCACAGTGAAATATGTGGGCTTGCTCTCAAACATGGACTTTTATGCTCCTGGCAGATGAAGTATTCCGAGTGCAGCGCCAGTGACTTGCATATTGCAGTTTTACTCAGCTACTCTTACTTGGCAACATATTCAAATTTTACACGGTATGGCTTATTTTTGAGGGAGTTATCACTATTTTTGTGATTTTTCCTTAATTTATGATAGCTACTGTATTAGCAACATAATCATCCATCCGCAAACTTAGATATATGCCTGGGACACAAATTTATAGTATTTACCAGTCACAAACCATTAATATTTGCTTTCAAACAAAAACTTCAAAAATGCTCCCCACGTCAAACTCATCAGCCAGATCTTATTTCTCAATTCACAACTGATATTCAGTACATTAAAGAAGCTGATAATGTTGTTGCCGACACATTATCTTGCATTCACAAAATTAAAATTATTGGTCCTATTGGTTATGAAGAGCTTGCTCAAGCAAAATCAAGAGATGATGTGTTAAAAGAAATACTTACATTTCTTTACGAAGGAAAAAGGTTAAGCTCCCAAATTCAGAAATAGAATTACATTATGATATACTTACTGGCATAGCAAGACCTTATATTCGCATGCCATTTCGAAAATTGTGTTTTAATTGGGTGCATAATTTAGCTTATCCACCCATTCGAACGTCAAAATTAGTTCATAGTCGATATGTGTGCCCAAATATCAACAAAGATGTCACAAACTGGGCAAGATAGTGTATTTCCTGCCAGAAGTCTAAAATACAAAAACACACTTCAGCCCCTTCACAATCATTTAGTGAAACTGCTATACGATGTCAACATATTCATATAGATTTCATTGGCCCACTTCCATGATCTCATTGGCCCACTTCCACCTTCCAATGGATTCATGTATTGCCTAACAGCTATCAATCAATTTACTAGATGAACAGAAGCTAGCCCCATCATCGAATTCAAGCTACAATGGTAGCAGAGGCCTTTTATGCCAACTGGATCGGCCACTTTGGTTACAATTACTATTACAACTGATCAAGGATGTCAATTCGAGTCTTGTTTATTTAAGGCTCTAACTAAACTCCGACATGTACAATGAATATGCACAACTGCTTATCATCCTCAAAGCAATGGCTTAATTGAGGAATTTCACGATCCTTCAAAATCTACATTAGTGAGTCACAACACTCTAAAATGGACAGCAGTTTTACCAACTGTGCTACTTAGATCGAGAACAGCTCTCAAAGAAACCGTCGGTTGCACTCCCGCTGAACTTTTGTGCGGAACTATCATTAAATTCCTGGGTGATTTTTTTAACACATCGAATGTTGCAACTGATCCTGTTGAATACGATAAACAACTTCAAAATTGCATGCAGCAACAAAGATTATCCACAAAGATTTAAAAACATGTTCACACGTATTTGTGTGACAAGATGCAGTACAGCAACCACTACAACCACCATATGACAGCCCTTTTTATAAAACGTTCTCAAACGTGGTGAAAAAGCATTCAAATTATAAAAAGTGTTTCGGACTCAGTTGACCGGGTCACATTTCCATTGAATACCAACATGGATACTCACTCTCCTGATACTTTGAAACCTAGATCTGCCCATCAAGCCAAACCAAATATTCGTCAAACTTGTTCGGGCAGACATGTGCATTTTCCTGACTTTTACGTACAATCACGATGATAGTGGAGGGAGCGTATGTGACGGACCACACAGAGATGAGAAAATCGTGTCTGCCGTCCCCTCACGTCACTGTTTTCAAACTTATACGACACAGGACATGGTCTGACATCAGACACAATAATTCATTCCAGTTGACAATGCAAGAGACATAACTTCCCGAATAGTGTCACGAGAATTTAGAATTCTGCCCTGTTCATCAAAGCCTCTTGATTTCAGGAGGGCTGATGAACCAATGATCTTGTTTTTCCTCTGATATCATTCCAGATATAACAAATCAGAGAATGTAAAGTACTACTGAAAAATTAAGGAGGCATGGCTAATTCAGTCAGTAGATTTTTTTTCCAACCGAACAAAACGGCAGAATGCTCTTCAACTCTCGACTAGAGAGACCCTCATTAGAAGGTTTCTCATTTCATGAGGACTATACTTCACTAACATAATTGTTCTACGCTATCCATAAATTATATATATATATATATATATATATGTATGTGTTGTGCATGTGTGTGTAAAGAGCTTCTTGTAATTGTAATAAATATGTTTTTGAGTTCAAAAATGCAGTAAGTATTACGCAACCTCACAAATGTACTAATCATTTATGGAGTCAGAAGCTCTACCTGCCGCCGGTACCAAGAGACAGAAATGTCAGACGAGTAAAATTAGGGATTTTTTGCCAGCTGTGACAGAAATTAAGGACTTTTAAGGAACAAAAATCTTTTCCAAAAAAACATGGGCCCCATCAGTGTTTGAGAAGTTAAGACAGCTGAATGCCAAGAGTACCCAGGTTTGATCCCAGAAAAATCAACTGACTGCATAATCGGTTTCCATGGTGTTTCCTATGTGTATATAAAATCCCAAGTTGCTTCAAAAAAATTCCCAAATTCTTCATCTTCAGCAAATAATACCTGCAGATAATTCTAAATTCTTTCTCTACAACATATAAATAAACATGCAAAATTCATCCATAGATATCAGAAATTCAGCGTATTTATGAAGACACATAAAAAGTAAACACAAATATATATAATTTAGTATCAGAGCTTTAAAGAACACAAGATAACTTTATTTAAACTCGATATAATAAAAATATGTCTAATATCTTACCAATTAGAAAACATGATACCACAAACCCAAAGAGCATCAGCTAAGGAAAAGTCAACAGAATTTCCATATTTCTCACAAAAAGAAAGACCATCCACTAGCACACAAAGACACAAAAAGATTAATACAAAAAATTAATTACATAAAGTTCTCTCTAATTATAACAAACATGAATTTTAAGAAAAATAATTATTTAATAAATTAAAGTAATAATTAATATATAATTAATAAATTAAAATAATGATTTAATACATTTTAATATATTTAACAAATCTTTGTAAAATAAAGTTCCTCATTTTAGTTATCTTATATGAACTAAATTTAATTAAAATATTTTAAATTATTTGAACTAAAACATTAAATAATTTTGAAAATTTCAATAAATTTAATGACTCATTATGAAATGCAACCAATTAATGCTCCTTTTTCTGTAACTTTACATGAATTATGTCTGCGGCTAATAATAATAAGAAACAAGGAAAAAATATTTAAAAAATTATATTTTAAACAACAGATAAAAATAGAAATTTAGTTGCTGAAACAAAACCAATGTCAAAGGATAATGATCACGCAGAATATAAGCTACACGGCAAATGCAGTGAAAGCCCAACTATACGGCATTCAACTAACTGAGAAGTCTCAAATAACCAGAATATTTTAGAATTTTAGAAAAATTTAGTAAACAAGAGATTTGTAACCCCATTATAGAGCTCATGGTACTATTAACACATATGCATTGTTAACAAACAACATGATTTAGCGCCAATAATGGATTTCAACATTACGGCATTCAACACAGTCAGGAGTTCTTTTTGGTTTAAATGTGCAAGCATTGCCTCAGGAATATTTTTAGGGTGCATGCATATACTCAGAAAGAACCAAATATTCTTATTCGTATAAAACTAACTAGCCAAAGATATTCAAACATATATAGGCAGATAATTTTTTAGATGCAATCCTTGGCTCTGTTATGCTGAATAGCTAACAAGAAAAATGCTAATTAAAATTTTTGATTTAATAAATGCTGAATTATCAGTGGAAATACAGATAAATATTTACTTTGAGTATTAGAAAGCTGTTTCAAGCCATGCAGGCATAATCATTTTCACAGGATTCTGAACTCGAGAATTAAAATATTTAACTACAAAAATTTAGCCTTTGGATACTTATCTCTTTCGATTGTTTTTCATAAAAAAATTTAGAAAACGAAACTTTTGGTGCTAAATAAATAATATTATGACCTTCTTTCTACATCAGTGTAAAAAAGCTAATTTGCATCTGATATAAGTGTAAACAAGGCACATATAAAAGGATTTTGGAAATGCATTATTTAGATAAAAAATTTAATTGTAAATTTGCTTACAATAAATACATGGAAAAAAATTAGTTTTATAACTATATCAAGGCCTTTTATTGTAACTCTATTACATGCTAAAATTAATTCAAATTTAAGACTGCAGTTTGGATTGTCAACTTGAATGCAATCTTACAGCTCATTAATTCTTCTGTCTCGAGTACTTTTTCAGCTCCAGGTTCACTAAGGTCTTGAAACATATAAATATGTTGGAAATCTGTATTATTTCGTGTGTTTCTTGTTTGCTCCTGCAAAATGTCAACATATCACCATAAAAAATATAATCAAAATTAAAAAATGATTGTCAAAATACACTTGAAATATCTTAAGACTTATTTTGACTTTACATCTAAAAATTTGAGTAAACAGAAATGCCTTCTCATAAACCCAAAATCAAACTCGTATGAATAGAAATTATGAAAAAATATGTATCACTGGAATACAAATATACATTTATCACATTCATAGCATAACTGAAAAAATCAACAGACTTTTGCTTTTAATGCATGCCTTTTTTGGAGAGGGGTTGTCGTCAGCCATTAAAAATACGCTTTTCAGCTTTTTAAAAAAAAAAATTATCAAAAATTTATTTACACAGTTTATATTTTATATAAATACAGTCTATACATTATATATATTACAGTCTTTTTAATTTGAAACCTTTCCAGACATTCTGGCTAATTTATATCAATTTCCTTGTTTAAGCATTTTTTCTAACAAACAGGAATTTGTTGAAATATGCAAACCAATATTCCCACTAGTTTCTGTGTGTTTTATCACCTACTGTCCTCTCTTGACTATGTACCTATGAGATTTCACTTGATCTGATAAAAGTTAAATAGTCCAACACTCCTGACAAACATGAAGCAAATTATCACTATATCTGAAAGTAACTACAAAGTCAAATAAAGGTTTAATAAACCTCTTATTTTAAAAAGACCTTAGAACATAAAGGCATGCTTTTATGCCAACAAAATCAACTATAGCTTATGGTGATCTAATTAAACAGGAACAGTCAAACTAAAAATGTGGACTAGTAGTCAAAGACAGTTTATTTATTTAATCTAAGCTGCCTCAGTAACACATCGTAACAAACTCGTAACTCATTGTAACATAGTTATCGCGTTAACAAATTCAAATATCGGAAGTGGTAACACAATGACGAATAAATGCAAGTTAACAGAGCTGGCAGGAACTAATGCAGAGTGGGAGTGGAGGCTAGAAGCAAATTCTGTTTTACAACCACCCCCCAAAAAAAATCTAGAAATGGCAAAACTTAGAATTTAGGAAGACACAAGGCAGCAGAATTAAGGAATCACAGAGATTGCATCAGGTGGGAAAATGCACAGTGCCAACCCTGTGTATGATGCACAGAGCCGTAGCTAGGATTTTCAGCCCCCTGGGACAACTGAAGATTTTGCACTCCCTTCTGTATGCCAAGAATGAAAAACATTTCATTCTAAAATTTTATAACATCAATTTGGCACTCCATGAATGCTGCACCTGGGGGCACATGTTCCCCCTTGCTCCATCCTAGCTACGCCACTGATGATGCATTGAGACATATAAGATTAATCTTTTAAATTGTCAGTTTTGAATTAGTTTTGAAGTAGCAATTCATATGATGCAAAAGCAATTACATTAGTGTGGCGTACAAAACTATATGATGCTTTCAATTTGACGTTCTATATCACCTCTTATTATATATATTTCATACAGAATATGAAATGTAGAAAATCATAATATTATCATGAAAACCAACAGATTCACATGTCTAACCCTATATCATACATTACTATGTGCATTAATTAAATCTCACTTTAAAAGCTATATGTTATGTTATAAATCGCATAAAACATATTGAATTAAAGAATGAAAAAGATTTTACAAGAAAGTACTTACAGTACCAAATAAAACTATTCCTATTAAATCTTTACTGCTGGATATGATTTTATTCGTCAAAGTGGTACGAGCACACTAACAAAAATAAGAAAAGATTATTACTACACTTAATATATATATATGCTATACAAATAGATTAACTATAAATATTTTAAACTATTTAAAACAAAGGTAACACAAAGAACACTCAGATTTTATAACCACACCATAATAATCCATTAAGTTGACATTTAATTTTTTGCTGCATTGCTTTATAGAATTCAACCTTGAATCCATTAGTGACTTTTATCCCAATTTTAAATTTGTGACTTTGAATTATAACTCCAATTTCAAATAAATGTTATAAAGTGCAGATTATGTAAAACAATATACCAAATAACATGATAGATACTTTAGTTATTGACTGATTGTAATTTATGAATACACTGCTATAAACACCCTAAGAAATACATATTTTTATTTATGTATAAAATACGCCACTTTCCGAAAGTTAAGCTTGCAAAAGTAAATTTTACATTACACAAAAATGCTTTGATTGACTACAAATTTCACAAAGCAGATAATCAATTTACTTACACATGAATACAAAATAAACAGAGCATATTCAGGCTTATTTTTAGTGCTGAGTAATAATGTGTTAAATTCCTCTTCAGCATATTCAAGGGAAAGTTTTCCATGCAAACAAGTCTCGTATGAACTGCAGCAACCTTCTCTCACACAAGCTTCACATCAATGTTTCATTCCTTCTGCCAGAGGATTCATAAAAACAGAGTGCAGTCATTCCTAAAAAATAGCAGTTTGCCTGTAATTCTTGGACAGTAGATAGGCAGAGTTAATGGCTAGAGATAGGTCTTCCCAGGTCATCCAAAAAATTTGCACACACTGAATATGTTTACTCACAAGGATCACAAGCCCTGTTCTATAAGGATGAAAAATACTTGAACTAATTGTGAAATAAAGTATAAAAAAAATATTTGATGACGCTGTTCTAATATCAGCCACACCATCAAACTGTGATAGCTAAAGTATGGTGTTAAATGATGTGCTCGGTGCATGTTCCCTGTTCCCTCTAGACTTTTATAAGTTTAATACCTAGTAAACCTTGACTCATCCATACAGAACACTTTAAACCCAAAGTGGTCCCAAAAGTTCCCAAAGTGGTCCCTATGCACCCCCAGGGGTCCCCAGTATCGTTTACTTCAATAAATTTAAGCTTTCAATTTCCATCAATACACTGAAAACAATACAACATCAAAATAATCTTGTATGCATATAGGTTCGTAATAGAATGAATGCACAAGTCTGATAAAAGGATAAGAAAATTTATTCTTAACAAAAGAAATAGAACAGAATGCTGGAATTTTCCTCAGAGATATTTACAAGGTTCACAATATCATGCAATACAATCAGTAGTTACACTTCAAACTACTAAAAACGTTAAAATAGAATGCAATGCAAAAAGAAAGCTAATCCAATCTCTCGCTGAACTTGCAACAATAACAACAGGAGCTAACTAAACACCTGAGCTCAGATGTTCTCTCTCTGGCTTTTTATCAGTCACATGAAATTTCTAGTAATTTCTTCTTCTTGACTAATATCATTTCTGTTGCTTCTGACAGTTCTCCGGAATGGTAGGAAGATATCGAGGCTTTCTGGCATACTTAAAACAAGCTGTACCGAATGTATTTTCCGTACATTGTGTCATTCATTGACATCATTTAGTCACATAAAATCTTAGTGAATGTTTGCATGGATCACTAGATTATGTTATTAAAGCAGTTAATAAAATCAAAAGGAATGCCTTCAATGAGAGATTATTTGCTCAACTTTGTTTGGAAAATGACAGACTATAATGGTTTACCACTTCACTCAGAAGTATGTTGGTTTAACTCAGAAAATGACATAGCCTATATGATTCATTTATTTGCCAAATTAAATGAAACTAATTTGAAACTACAAGGTAACAAATTAAATTTAATCACAACTAAAAGCATAATATCTGTGTTTGTTGTATAACTTTTTCTGTACAAACAAAACTTGGGAAGAGGAGAATGTTCTCAGTTTCCAAATCTTCCAGAATTGCAAAATAGAGATGAAGACTTGCTTGCTTATTGTCAACACCTAATGGGTCTTCATGTAGACCTAAACCAAAGATTTGAAAACATTCTTCACTTGGATATTCCCGACTGGGTGTTGAACCCTTTTGCACATGGATAAACTCATATCCCATACACAGATGAATCCTTATTAATACTGAAGCAGTTTATTGAAATATCCACAAATGAGGGACTTAAACCAATGTTTGAACAAAGATACCACAAATTCTGGTTACAAAAACAGATCCCAATTTTATATTATGCATTATGGGTTATTGTACAGAAGTTGTTGACTGCTTTCCCATCTTCCTATTTGGTAGAATGTGGATTTAATGCCAATATAAACCTCATCACAAAAAATTAAAAAAATACACCGACTAGAAATTAGTGCTCGTGGAGATTTGCAATAGCTACTCACAAACATTAAGACTGACATAAATACACTCATAACATTTCATCAAGTTCATCGAAAGTCATTAATTTTTTTAATTTTATTTTAAACAAAAGTTTTAATTTCAATAAATACTTCAACTTTTTTTTTTTTTTTTTTAAATCTTTGCACTATACATTTATGTAGCTTTTTCACTTGGGGGTCCGTGGGCAAATTTTAACAATGAAAAGGGGTCCATACGTCAAAAATGTTTGGGAACCATTGCTTTAAACCTTTACACTCCTGTTCGCATAGCAGCATATCTCTTTAAATATACCCATTAGCCTTAATGCTGATAGGTACACAAACTTAATAGCAGCACAAAGTTCTATACTAATTAACCTTTTACTAGAACACACTTGAAAAAGTAATTGGCACACATAATTAAAATGAAGTTAAAACAAAGTTTTAATATTCTAAGTTAACATAGTAAAACCAAGCAAGTTCAAACATAAATAAAAGTACATGAACTTTTGCAGATGACCTATCTGCTTTGTTAGCTGCAGCTAGAGTGGATAGTTTACTGTCTTTTGGTGTTCTACTCAGGGTTGCTCTCAAGTGGTTGGTAGTAGGGAAATAGCGGTAGGAGACCAGGATATTCTTTCTCAAAATTAGGACACAGCTGCACAGTTAATGCAATGAAACTGTACTTGTGTATTCTATGGTGAAATTCTGATGTCTTGCCCACTTATACCTGAACTCAGAATAAACATCTAGATGTGCAGATAGCTAATGAGAAGGTAGATGTTGCAATAGGACTATATAGTTATTTGGTTTATTTTGGAGAAAGAAACATAAAAAATTAGCAATACCCTCAACAGGATTCGAAATCCAGACCTTCTGATACCTATTCAAGCATTCTTTCCAATTACACAAAAACGCACATGGTAAAGAGGGAGAAAATGCCTTATGTACTCCTCCTTCTTAACCCTTTCAGCATGTGCATGTCATATATGCATCTGCTGCTAACTGTATCTCAGAGTTAGGTGTGTCACATATGAACTGCCATTTAAATTGACTCTTACAATGGGCATACCATACATGAATTTTCAGACAAAATATTTAACTAGTATCTTTTTTTTTTTCTGTCACTAGATGTACCTCTATGTCTGTTATGGTGGGCTTCATTGAAAATGTAAAATACTGACCTTCATTCTGTTGCTGTATTTTTTATTTTTGGTATTTTGTTTCAGAATCAAAGCGAAATCGTGGGTTGAGTAAAGTAAATAAACAGAGCTGGCTATTAACTGTATCGGTTGATATAAACACATGGGGATGTTCAAGATGCTTCTGAATACTTTTAATTTTGGCAATACGGGGATATATGTCCTGTTATTTTAGAGATTTTATTCATTCCTCTTAAAATTTGGTTAACATTAAAGTGAATATTTTGTGCATCATTTAGTGAAATACTTTTTATACAAATTGCAAATGACAAGGAAAATATTATGATAAAGTTTTCAAATTAATTCTGACTACTACCTGAGTCCTCTCATAATGTACCAAAAATTGGAACAATTGGACCCATGCCATATTTTATCTTGTTTTTGATTAATTTTCATTTCCTGGTACTGGCAATATCAACTTTCTTACTGTTCTGGTATCCATCATTCATTCATCCATCACAAAGAGATTTTTAGAGAATGCCATAACCCAGGCTGCAGTGTAATAGTTCTCCAGATGTCTAGATTGACTTACTCAAATATGAGTCTGTTGCATTTCTGGGCATATATTTGGGTATTGACAGATATCTGAATACATATTTGAATACCAGTGGACTTTTTTTTTTTAAATTCAAAATGCCTATATTTAGGAATCAGAAATGACCTGTTTGAAGCTTTGAAGGTACTATAGAATTGCATTAAGGATACCAAAACTGCTAAAAAAGAATTTAAATAAGAGTAAAATGAACTTCTTTGCAAAGAATACTTTTAATTTTCTAGCTGCATTTTCATTTATTTTATAGTGGAGCATAAGAAGTAAATAAGTAATATACATCCTAAACTGAATTAAATCACAATGCAAAATGTTTAAGAATCATCTATGAGTATGTTGAAACATGTTCAGAGGGATGAATGCCAAATTACTTCAAATGTGTTTATGATATGCTGTCAGAAACCATGCTACTCAATAAGATATCCTACACAAACTTTGCATATGTTACAGTGCTCATAGCAATCTGCCTACTGCTAGCAGATTTCCATTTTCATCCCCATAATAATTTCCATCCTCCAACCATCTGCATTTATAACAGTCTCCATAAATACAGATGGTTCAGGAACTGAAAGATGTTGATAAATAAGATCTACAGATTTCTACAGATTAAAAGTAAAATGCAGATGTCAGGATTAACTGCCTCAACAAACTTATCATGAGTTAGTTATTATTTTATCAACATAATCTTACTGTTAGGCATTATTTTATTGTTTAACTGCATTAGCATGCACTAACACTCTAACCAAGGACAGAAAAAACCCCAAGTTGCCCCAGCACCTGTTAATATTTAATATAGGCAAATTTTTATTTCAATAAATTTATAATTAAACAAAATTTACAATACAGATCTATTCAAGTGAGAATTTTTTCATTATGCCCATAAACACTATAACTTATATGCCCTGGGCAAGAGATGGATTACTAGCCTTTACACTGTCCATTGGTCGGCTATGAATAAGAAGTTGAAAGCTGGAATCTATTCATGAAATCTACGCAATTATACCAAGGTATGCTGTCCAACGTTATGAAAATCTATGCAATTATACCAAGGTATGCTGTTCTATATTATCAACAGCTTCTCACATTGCCTCAAAAAATGAAACTGCATGGACAAGCAATATGTACAATATTTATCAGGTTTTGCTGATCAAGATGAATTGGCATACATATGAAATACATATTTTTTTAGCGAAATAAAATTGCCAGAATTTTTATGTCTTTTATTTGTCATCAGAAATGAGTAGCAATACATACCCCGCTTTATTTATAAAAGCACCACATACACCTCCAAATAATAAAGATGCAAATTGAAGTTTTAAGTAGACTACACATATTATTTATGTTCTATATTCTTCATAAGCCACAATGGTGTAGACAAGAATATTCAGTTTGAAGCTTGCTGTTGGTCCAAATTTTAGTGGCATAAAATTTCTCTCTTTTATTTATTTGTTTGGTTTTTATTTGTTTGCATAAAGATATCAAAATACTATATAAAACAAAACTTAATTTAAAGAAAACTATTAGAAAATATAATTATTTCAAATTTCCATTATAGTTTATGCTCTGTACTGAATTCTTTACAAATATATTTTCAAAATTATTCAATTAACGTAATTATAATTAAATAAGTTTATGAAATTACCTTTAAACTCAGCTGAAATGGAGATTCTTCTTCATTAACTTCAAACATTTCCCATGTTGCATCAACTAAAAAGATTACAGCATCTCGCCCATGATTAAATCCTTTCTAAAATTTTCAAATTAAAAAATCAGAAACTAGAAATAAACATTGCTAAACCAGATGTAAATAACAATAATAAAATTAAAGTGAGGCTAATTTTATACAGATTTCATTTAGTACAGTAAATGTTTTGACAGTTAAAACAAAAATAAATAAATAAAAAAGATTAATTTCCCATTTACAACACTACCTCAGAAATGTGCCAGTTATACAGCTTATCTGTAACCATTGTTTAACACTGAAAATCTTCAAAATCTTACCTGGTAACTTTTCATTTTGATTGATAATCATATTTAGCAATGTTTTTTAGTTCGGCATCAAAGCCTTTCTAATGGAAAAATATCAAAAACATTTAATACTTTCTGATTATCCCCACCTCTGCTAAAAAATCACAAAACAGTATCCATGAGGCAAAGATCACTAAAACAGTTATGTGGCAACCCACCATGTCATCCAAAAGTACATTAAACTGGATATATTCATAACATGTCTTTCTTGGCTGATGTGCAATGTCAAATGGTATGGATGCTGAGTATGTGAATTTTCCGATTTTTTTTAAACGAAAAAGGATCACTGTCACATGGAAAGGGCAGCAGTGCAAAAAAGAAAGATTTCCAGAAAAAGTAGCTGTTACCAGTGTTTCTTCCTGTTTTAACTTTACTGATTAATTGCTCTTGTGTAGAATTTTCAGCATGTTACCATTTTGAAAACGGTTGTTGCTGTCGTGCATTATCTTCATGAAAAATTAGTCAGCATTGAACTCACAAATGCCTTTCAAATAACGTGCACACTCGCTGTGAAAAAAATGCGCAAGCAAAAATATGCAAAATAAGTAGGTTAAATTATTGTTTACAACAGGTATCATTCAAAATGTTTACTATCAGTTCCAAGGTTGGAATGCGCTTTAGCCCACTGCTTGGTGGCGATTGTTTTTGAATGAGCAATAAACGCGCCAACATGGGTAACTCTGTATATCCGCGAACATGGCTGGCTGGGTATTTTGAAGCTACGGAAACATGTAGTTTTCGCGCATGCGTATTTCCTATTTTATAAAGAACGGTTTTATTGGTAATGTGAGATGACGTAGCGGTTTATTCGAAATTCTTACGTGTTAATTTGAGTAGTTATTTCAGTTCTCGTTTTATTCTTTGAATGCGAATGGTGTTCTATTGAGTGTTTGCTATTTTCGTACGTCTATTTCGCTAAATACCAAGTCGCTATGGATTTAGCTGTGATGCTGAGAGAGGTGAGTGAATGTACATGTACATTTATTACTTTATTGGAAGTGCAAGGGAAACATGCGATGATTGATTGGTGTATGAAAGGTGGTTATTTTGTTGATTTGTGCACATTGCCTACATTCTGCAATTCGCTGATGTATTTTTTAAGTTAAAACAGAACGCTGTGCGCATGGCATTTTCTTGTAATTTATTTTCGTTATTTTAGCTTATTTTGTTGATTTGTGTACGTTGCCTACATTGTGCAATTCGCTGAAGTTTTTTTTAAGTTGAAAAGGAACGCTGTGCACATGGCATTTTCTTGTAATTTATTTTCGTTATTTTAGCTTATTTTGTTCATTTGTGTACGTTGCCTACATTGTGCAATTGTCAGATTTTTTTTTAAGTTAAAACGGAACGGTGTGTACATGGTATCGTTTGTAATTTTAATGCCCTTTTAAAAAAAATTCCTTCTTTCTTCGATGCCATTTTGGTTATGTTTTCCCGGAGCATGTCGGGAAGGTTATGTAACGGCATAAAATGTGTAAGTATTACAACATAAAATGTAAATAATTAATTTAAACCTAACTGACAAATATTTTAATGATCATAATGTTCGTTTTGCATATTATTTTATTATCTTTTTGTGGCAACAGTTTCCATACTAATTTATGCTTTAGAATTCTATGTTTTTTTTACAATAGGTTTTCGCGGAGCGTGTCGGGAAGGTTGCTATTGCAAAGACGTTTCGCAGAAACGCGCCGAATTGGCGATTTTCAAAACATCGCCAAGCAGTGGGCTAAAGCGCATTTTCACCCAGTTCCAATTTATATTTGTACTATTAGCAATATCCACAGTTTACCGCCCATCATAACCATTCAAAAGCAATTCTAATAACGTAAACATGAGAGAGAAAATGTAACCATGAAAATAGACAATGTTAACTACTCACGCACTTTTTAAAAATCAATAAAATAAAGTATTTTGATGTTGTTGGTTGTGAATTTGTCCTAATGAATAATTAAAAAACGATATATACAGTGGATACAGTAGAAGTCCGATAATCCGGCACGTTCGGGACCGGCTCGGTGCCGGACTACCGAAAATTCCGGTCTATCGGGCGGTAATTATAAGAACAATTAGGTTAATAATTAAACTAAAAATACAGTATGCAGATTTAAAAACACGAATGTCTTTTTGTTTTCTTGACTTTTGGCGTTTAGTATAAAATTTATTTCTAATGATATGGAAATCAATAATTTCTGAAGCACTGTAGCTAGTACTAGCCTCAGCAAAAGAGATAAACTTATTTAGTAGTG
>KK119009.1:611734-629800 GCA_000611955.2 Stegodyphus mimosarum
CAATTTTTCAGTTGTTACCGATTGAGAAGCAAACTTCATTAGTTCATCTTTTTGTTTTTTAATGTCATAAATAGTTGATGAGCCAATATTAAACTCATTCATTAAAACATTTCTATTCTCGCCTTTTTCTAGCCGTTTGATGATTTCTAGTTTCTGATTGAGAGTCAGTGTTACGTGTTTTCGTTTCTCTCCTTTTGAACTCGAAGGCTTAGGTTTTGAAAACATGGTCACTGTACAGTTAGAACGAAAATCACTTTTTTTATAAACAGTTTCAAAAGTTACGTTTACTGCGATGTGAAAGGACACAAAACAACAACGCACAAAAAAATGGCGAAGACGCTTCGTGATTGATTAACGGAGCTGCACTGCACCTGAATTTGTTGTGACTGCTGGGACTAGCCGGCCGCTAATTGTTTCCGAACTATACCGAGCGCTTCCGGATGATCTCGAACTACCCCGAAATCCTCCGAATAGCTCTCGAGCGGTTTTATTTGCTTTAAAGACACACTTTTGGAGAAAACCAAAATTTTTACAATTATCCGGAGCGATGCCGGACCATCGGGCATTCCGGACTGCTGGATGCCGGACTAATGGACTTCTACTGTATAAATATAAAAGAAAAGTAAAGGCCAACGAGGTATAAGAAAAATAATAGCAAGATATCTCTGCTCACAAGGAGATTTAATCTTGGTCACTATGACAAGGAAGTAGTGAAAAAAACCATAAGCCATTCAGAGAATTTTGAAGTGACCTGACGCTTTGAAAATCCATGATGGCAACATCTAGTGAATATGAAATAGGCACAAAACATCTTAGTCACAATCACTAATTTTTTGTCTGACATTCATCAAAATGTAGGGCTAAGCATTGTCATGATGGAAGATAACACCTCAAGAATTGGTCAGTTCTCAACAGTTGAACGCTTTTCAATTTTTGCTTCTAAAATTGCTATCTCGTATCGTTATTTTTCTGTATTTATTGTTTGATTTGGTGGCAGAAATTCCTAGTGATTCCTAAAAACATAACACATTATTTTTCTGGAATGGAGCCCTCCTTTTAATGTTACTTAAGAAGATCCTTTTAGCTTACACCATGATTTGTTCTTGTAACATTTTTATATAGTATAAACTTCTCATCTCCACTAATTAGCTAAATCAGAAAAAGAGCTTCTTGTATTTTTGTCTCTAGCAAAGAATCACATACTAAACTAGATCAAATACATTCTGCTCTGTTAAAAGCAGAAGGTACCCATTAGCCACGTCACAGATTTATTTTTTGAAAATGAGTATTTCATTATACATCTCAATTACCTTGAGACCATAAAATGCACAATAATTTAAGAGCCTACTTTTATGTAAAGAAATAAGAAAAGTCTCAGAAAGATCTCTGAAATATGGTTAAGTTTCTAAATAAAAAAAAAAAAAAATGTAGAAAGAGATAATTTAAACTTACATCATATGTATTTTCATCATCCTCCTCATCTGGAATAGGATCTTCCCATGTCGGATTCATTATCTATTAAAGAAATTATTTCACTTATGCATAATAAATCTTGACAATAATGAAGCACAATTATAGTGAAAGAACTTTACTAACACATCATTTTATATCAACATATATATATATATATAAACAAGCAAATTATTTACTTATAAAAACTAATACTGTAAGTAAGAGATGCACATGCCATCCCATTAGCATGGTGACAAGGAAGCTAGCTGCCATGGTCTCAGGCACAGGTTCAAATCCTGGAGAAGACATGAATGTTTTCAAAGACATAATGTCTTTGTCGGAAGGAGGCACTTAATATACTGTGAAGCTGAAAATTCTCTTGAGAGGCTGGTGGAATGGGAAAAGAAGTAAGAGATCCTCACCTGACAAGGGGAGTCTCCATCAAAACTGGGCCAGAGTTCAGCAAATTCAAAATGTCGCTTAGAAGGCAACACAACTTTAGATCATAAACTCGATCTGAAGTTATTATCACACAATTGAGATTATTTGAAACGGAAAGGAGCATACTGTTATTATTTATTCATTGTTATACCAAAAAAAAAATGCTGCTCTATACGGCAAAAAATTCCATCTTTCAAAAAGAATGGAAACGTAGTGAAAGGGAAAGAAAAATATTCTTTGCTCACTATCCTCTTTTCCTCATAAAAAAACATTACAGTTTATAATGATTTCTAATGGCAATATTTAACTTACTGTAATCAAAATGGATGTGTGAGAGAAAAATAAAACTTCTGTTAAGATTCTTAAAATCAATTTAACACATTATCATGCACAGGGATAATTGTATGGGTTATGCACAGGATAAAACCATGAAAACTCTTATGTAGCCAGTCGAAATTAATATTTGTTCGGCGTGTTATTATATTTACATTATCACTTATTAGATAACCAAAGAAATTAAATATCTACTTCAAAGCTTTATTTCCATCACGACCAATCGAGATACTGAAAAACTTCTGCTTTTTAAATATCGTTAGGATAACAATCATCAGTATATCATACTTTTAAAAAATTATCTAACGGCTGTCAAACAGATAAGATTGTTGAACAATAGAATTCTAAATCCAGAGAACAGGCAGGCAACATAAGAGTTTTCATGGTTTTCCCCTGTGCATGATATGAATACAAGTCAATTTCTCTTAGAAAATCTTCTAAAAAAGCATCACTTACATTAAGATTTCTACTATAAAAATATGATTAATTTAGCTACTGGTAAGAGTTAACTCCACTTTAATGCTATAAATGCAATACAGTTACAGAATTATTTTTCCCTTCCCATAAACAGTTGATTTCTAAAGTTTTATATACTCCACACCCCTACAAAATGTTTTAATATCTGCACTTCTACTAATTTTAACATTAACAGCTGACTGACTGGCAACTTGTACCTCATCATACAAGAACACAAATCACTCTCTGTTATGATTTTTTAAAGATTTAAGAATTCCTGACAATAATAATAAATTACACTTATATTCAATTCTATTCAGAGAAGTATAATTAATGTCCATGTAATTTTGTTGCCATACAGTTTTAATAAAATGATATCAGCATTATTTTAGTAGTGTTCACTCTTATTACCAAGTGTTACATTTAATTAAAAACCTTCATCTAGCCATAAATAGTAAACATTTTTGTACATTATAATTTTAGAATCTCTACATGACTGAAAAGCTAGACGAAGATGCCCATAATTTTAATTCAACTAAGTAACACCGTCACCAGTGGCAATTGGTTAAAATGTTAAGGCAATATAGCATAATACATGTGATGAAACTATTATTGGTGTTATGACTGGTGACTGTGATGTCAGTTTTGTGATTTTTATACAGTGGTTTGAATAAGATATATTGACAGTTTCTTCATTGAAAGATTTTAAAAACCCAGTTTCAAGACAATTCAGACTTGCATCAACTGAAAGGAAGGCCCCAAAACTTCTTTCAGCTTTCATGTCATGGCCACATAAGACGCAGCATTAATGTACTTTTCACAATTTTAAATCATGTCGGTTGCAGGAAATACTTCATAGTGTAAACATGATTAACTATTGTATTAGATTGAAAAGAATGGTATACTAATTTTCAATATTTCGCCAGATTCTCATAGCAAAGCGCTATAATAAAATACATAACAATGCACCGAAAACGATAAATTGAAGCAATAATTCGGCACTCTTAACACACAGCACATTTTTAAGGCAACTATAAGAAACACGCAGTTTAAGTCAACACAAAAGAACAAAGTGGATGGCACTTCATTTCATAAACATGAATTCAAAACGCAAAGCGAAACTTACTTTATTTGTTTTAGATAAATTATATAAATACAAATCAATGCACAAAAATTATAGTGTGTAACCAGAAATACATGTTACCGAAGAAGATTATGAAATAACAGTAAAATACAGAATAAAGCAACTGTCTTTCACTTCAGATAACACAATTAGTGCTCAAAAAATTAAACTATTCTTTACCTCATATACGGCGGTAAACTTTACATCTGTGTTGCCAACTTCAGAAATGTAATTTTATACATTTGGTCAATGTTTAGAGACAGTGACTGGCCTTGAGTGACTACTGAGTCGCTATATCCAGGAGAAAAAAACTCTCGTCGCCAGACAGATCGCCAGGTTACAGGAGATCGAGGAATAAGGTACAAATACAAAGAATTTACACAATTTGTTCTTTGACAAAACTTTTAGCGATAATTTTAACTCGGATTTTCGTAAGTGTCGTCAGTCAAAATAAATAATCCATTAATTAATTTTTTTTTGCACGGATCACTGATTTGATTCAAGTCGATATGGAGGGATAAAAATTGGTATCACAGAACTTGAGGAAAGCGATCTTGGACACACGCCAGCTGTTAATGAAAGTGACCTTCGACACCAGCTGGGCAACCTTTTCGCGCATGCGAAAAAAGATTTTAAGCCTGGATCTGCTTCGACCCTCTTTCGACCATGAAGGTTAGAACAAAATATTCAGATGCACTTGATGCTGTATTAAATTTCCTGCCGTCCAGCCGGAATGAATAGTGATTAGTGATTCTGACGGCCGTACAAGGGTCAGGGTTCGAATCCCGGAGCAGGCATAGATGCTTGTAAATCTATGACTTTGCGGCATGTAAAGTCCTCTGTCGTGGATTGGGTGTTGGGAAAGAGGGGGAGACCCTCAGACCCATCCCTTGGGTTGCTGTCTTCCAAAATTGATGTGAAACTGAGAAAAAGCGTAACGTCACTTATATGCCCAAGGCTCTTACCAACGACAGGCGTAATCTTTTACTCCTTGCATTATGAATTTCATGGTCTTGATCTGATGAGCTCAGACAAGTGAAATTAATCACAACACAATACCACAATTTTTTATGCTGATCTTAGCTGACTTATTACTGTTAATGGTTTCATTTTTTTTCTTGTCCAAGATGTTTTCTAACAACTTTATTCACATAGCTATTTTTTGCACGATGCCACCAGAAATTTCCTGATTCTGGATCAAACTGAAAAAAGAAATAGAAAGCAGCATCTATTTCGTTCTTTCGGTGTTACGATATTCGAGTTATAAACATAGCAACATATTTGTTGATCAGATATATTACTTTGGAAACCAATGTACTGGTTACAGCAGCTTGCGCCTCCATTTATGTTATCGTAATTGCTCTTAGATAACACTTAAAACACGCATCAAATCATAACGCTAATCCGAGTGGTAAAGAAGTTGATTTTAATAAACTCATTAAAATAATATTTTTATTGAAAAATTGCATGGTTAATTTTTGGCATCACAATCTTCATCATTTAGATTAAATGGTAATAGTTATTTTGGTCAGAAATGTAAATTCTCTATGACTTTATTTGGAGCCTTCTTTTTTCTTGAATCGTATAATTCTTTAGACAGATATCTTTTGTAATGAATAAATGTATAATATTCTAATCGGGTCACATTTGACTATAATTTGTGACATAAATAAAATAAATAAATTATTTAAACCTTCTCATCCAGAATAAAGCGTTATGTATAGTCATAACAATATAGGGGATCTCAGAGATCATGTGACTTATGTATATTTAATGCAAACAAACAAGGTCATTCTTCCTCTTCTCTTGTAGAATATGTCTCGTTGGCTGAGATTTGAATTCTTGAGAAGAACGATTACTGCTCACTTTCCCTTCCACGAGTGCACTGGTGGGAGTATTCGGGTCCAATCCTATTTTTTCGTATTTCTGCGGTTTTCATCCATCGGTTGAAGATATATATATTATTGTAATGTGATGAATTTTACGGACGAATTGTCAGAACATAACAGTAATATGCAGCTGAATAACATCGCAGACATCGAGAATATATTGTATTTTTTCAGCTGCGAAATCAGAGATGCCGTAAAAAAAATCATCTACATCATAAAATAACAAGATTAATTATTCCTCACCTGACCATATTTTAGATAAATTCAGAGATAAGAGACAACTTCTCAAGAGATGGCAAATTACACAGGATCCGTGTATCAAACTGAGATTAAACTACCGGATAAGAGAAATTTCTCTCCTGAATACAGAACTCCGTTCTGAAGTATGGGAAACGTTACCTGAGGATATCCATCACAGTTATTAAATTACTTAGAAAATCGCAAAATGTCTGAGATCTAAGCAAACCAACACATTGGACTCCTTAGTCAAGAGAGAAAGTTGCTCAGCTCAGAAGACGATACTGCAGCATTTTTTCCCGGTTCTTAAAAAAACCTTTCATCCTAATGACATAGCATGTAATGATCATGAGAATGAAATTAATGTTGAATACTACTCAGTACGAGAAAGGACAGGAAGAATTCCTCTACAGCCTTCGAGGCCGAAAGAAATTTTCTAAATGATTCTAAATCTGAATGCCAAGAAAGCGAGGGATTATGACCGCATTTCCAACATTCTATTAAACATATTTTGAGCAAATGTCATATTTTCAGCTCTTACCTTAGAAATTGTTATTTTCCTCAGCAATAGAAGCACTTAGTTATCATAATCATTCCAAACCTGGGAAAGATCTTAAGAATTGGTTAGCTGTCAACCGATGAATCTTTTTCAAAATATTAGAGAGAATCATTCATACTCGAGCAATCCGAAAAATTTGCCAAGTGAATTCCTGTTAAGTAGTTCGGATTCAGGAAAGGTCATAGCACTTTGCATCAGATTTTGAATGTTGTGGAATCCGTTGCTGAGGATTTTACAAGAAAGAAAACAGTTGCTACTTGTTTTCTAGATTTCCCAGATATTGAGAAAACCTTTGATAATGTATGGCACAAACGTTTAATCCCAAAAATAGTGAAGATATTTTCTTCTAGATATATATGAGATTGCTGGCCTCATACCTAAAAAGAAGCACATTTGAGGTGAAGGTTGGTAACGCTTTTTGCACAACTAAGGTCATTAAAGCTGGCGCCTCTCAAAGACCGGTCCTCCCTCTGACCCTGTTTAATATTTTTATTAATGATCTTCCTTTGAAACTCAAAAGTAGGGGCACAAAATATGCAGATGACAGTGCGATTTCAAAATCATTAAATCCACAATACGCAATAAAAAATTGCATATTGTGGATTTATAGACTATACCAATATAATATGGACTAAAATATTGCTGGACTATGTCAATATAAACTCACACTGGCGTAAGTTCGGCAAGTTCTTGTATTGAAAGCCACGTGAAAGGAAGGCTATGCCTAAGGCCCCACACTGTCTCAGTTGGGCCGTAAAAAATACTCCTGCCAAGGAAATAGTTTCAAGATTTCAAGTTTCAAGATATTTGTTAGCTCACAGATAGACCTAAACTGTAGCAAAAGATTCTTAGTAAAGACCGATATTATGGAGAGCTTCAAATCGCGAGATTCTGAAAGGCCGAAGAGGTTAAAAGCATACGGCGTTTAAATGCAGAGAAACGAACAGAAATATTTCCTTATCTGCGTGCATTAAACCCACGGCATTCAATTTAAATTGGATCTGTTACAGAAACAACAAATATATAAATTTATGAGACATATAGTACTCGCAGTATGTATTAAGAATAGTAGCAGTTTAATTTAATGCAATGTCTACAAATTTAACTACGTTTCTGACAACTTTGAGGATATTTTCCTTCTATATTTTCACCAGCAGTTATGGTCATTTCCAAGACTTGAGAGCTTCAGGTTTAATGAAAACTTTTGCACGATATTAAAATTATGTGCCTATTTTTAAAAACATTCCGTTAGAACATTGCTGTCTTTGATCTGTATAGTTGATTTGCAACATTTAAATACTCAAAGACCCTACAGCCATGATGCATCAGATCTCTTTGTGTTTCTGAAAAATTCATTTCTGCTCCTAGTAAACTGGTTTTCCACCTCTTATACATTGTAGAACTACCTAAGGATCGAAGAACCATTATAGACTAAATAGGCAAAAAATATGTAATCTTAAATCTCCAGTCCTTTTTTTTAAATTGAACACTTTGTATTGTTGCGTGCGTATGGATTCCTAATAGACTGAATGCACAAGTCCGATAAAATGTTAATAAAATTTATTCTTATCAAAAGAAACATAACGAAATCCTGCAATTTTCCTCAGGGAATTTCTTACAAGTGTTCAAAATACTGCCTGATATTTTGAACACTTCAATCAGTAGTAATCAAGAACAGTAATAATCAGCAGAACGCAAATACGTTAAATAGATCGCAATTCACAGCGCATTTAAAGAGAAAGCTAATCCAAACTCACCGTGAATTCGCAACAATAACAACAGCAGCTATCTAAAAACTGAACTGAGCTGTCTGTCTCCGACTTTAAATAGTTTTTAACCGGCCGCGTGATAGTTCTAGTGTTTTCTGTTTCTCAAGATTTCCGGAAACCAATGACAGGATAGAATTACGGTTACAGCTAACATAGTGGTCAATTACATTTATTCAATTTCAATACAAATTACCGAGATATCCATTTATTCAATGTTATATGCACGTGCTCCTCTATTTTTACTTTTTCCTGTACAGCGTTCTCTTAATATTTGTCTAATGCTGCCCTGCACAGAGAAATACAACAATTTTAATTTTAATTCTACTAAAAATATCTAACTAAATACAAAATTCACAACAGTGCCCCCTTTCCAAGGACTGCACGTCCCGGACAGTACAATCCCTGGACAGGAACAACAAACTTACAACTAAGGCATCAAGGGAATAATAAACATTACATTATAATAACAAACAAGATAAACAATTATTGCAGTAAGTAAATTAAAACAAATTAAATACTAAATCAATAAATGAGTGCACAAATTTGCAAATTTAGAAACAAAAAGGACCATGGCCTTATACTACAGTGTCCTCCAAAAGTACAGGAACAGCATGTTTTTCAAAGCTCACTATTACAAAAATGTCACGTTTAAATTGGCAGTTCTTATGCATGGCAATAACGAAATTTAGAATATATATTCAAAAACTATAGCTACCACTTTTATTTTGTAGAACTGAATACTTATATAGGAGTTGGGGAAAAAATGCAAAAATTGTAATTTTTGTTCACGAGTGTTGATCTTTAGTTGTTATTACGGCTTCGTGAACAACATCCAGTAGAATCTATCAATGTCCAGAAGAAGTCGTTTGCCCGATTCGCTGAGGTGGCGGGCGATTGTGTGGTAGGAAATGGGGATGTTACAAGCTGATGATGCTAGACGTCACAATGCCTCTCGCAACGTCGTCCACCGACTATGGAATCTGTTTGAATCGGAGGATTCTGTGTCTAGAAGACATGTTCCACGCAGATCTAGAGTTACAACACTTGCAGCAGACCGTTATTTAGCTCTCTCGGCCCGAAGGAGAAGTAACATTAGTGTGCCTCAACTCATTACAGATCATTTAGTGGCAACGGGAACAAGAATCTTAGCTACTACAGTGCCCAGATGCTTGCACAATACAGGTATGTTCTTCCATCGCTCTTGTCACTGGCATTCAACCTCACTCCTGACACCAAAACGTGTTGCGTGCGTATGGGGTCGTAATAGATTGAATGCACAAGTCCGATAAAATGTTAATAATGTTTTTTCTTATTAAAAGAAATATAACAAAACACTGGAATTTTCCTCAGAAATATTCGTGCAAGTGTTCAAAATATCAGGCAATAATAATCAGTGGAACGAAAATACGTTAAATAGAACGCATTTAAAGAGAAAGCTAATCCGATCTCACAGTGAATTCGCAACAATAACAACGGCCGCTAACTAAACAACTGAGCTGAGCTGTCTCTCTCAAGCTTGAAATAGTTTTTAACCGGCTGCGCGAGATAGTTCTAGCATTTTCTGCTTCTCGAGATTTATGGAAACCAATAACAGGATGGAATTAAGGTTACAGCTAACACAGTGGTCAACTACATTTATTCAGTTTCAATACAAATTACCTAGATATCTATTTATTAAATGTTAAATGCACGTGTTCTTGAATTTTTACTTTCCCGACATAGCTTTCATTTCATTCTAACATTTGTCACGGAAAATGCAAGAATTTTAATTATAATTCTACTAAAAATATCTAACTAAATACAAAATTCGTAACAGTATAAAAACGATTTATATGTTATCAAATATGTAAATGATATATAATTATTAAATGTAATACTCCTTAATTTTTTAGTTATTTATGTTTATTATATCAAATTTTTAATTATTTAGTATTACATTTTTAGTATATTAAAAAATATTTTCAAGTTTAAACATTTTTGGGCCTTTTGCGGGGCTTAGTATTTTTTAGTATATGATTCGTCCATTCTTTTATTATATGCTTTGGCCTAAAGTCATATTTCTACAAATTCGTGATTACTTTAACAGTTTCCAGTTTCAACAGCCTCATTTTGAAATTTTGGCACAACGTTATTTAAAGGGCCATGTTATCCACTTACCTTGTTTTTATGAAGGAAAAACAAGGTTATAAATGATACTGAGTCCCCTGAAATGACGTTACCTTAGGTCTTGTGGACCTAAACAATCATCAGGCTTTAACTGTTTTGTTATTGTTACTGTTTTTGAAAATATAGACAACAGTGTTTCATATTCGACTTATATGTTCAAAATGCAAATTATTAAATCACTAACACAGATTGTGGCGATCACGTGGTTCAGTGAAGCCTGGGTAGTTACTTGCTCGTGTCGCCATCTATTATCACCAGTGAGAAGTGCTGCGTGACTCGATGAGCGGGACTCGATCGGGGGTTAATTTACTAGGAGTCGAATTCTTTACAGCTAGCCCAAAAGAGCTCCGTTGTGCTAGGTTCAAGAATTCTAACTCTTTCAAATTTTGCGATCGTGGAGTTGTTCTCGAGATCGGTCCGCCGCACAGATCATAAAACATGTTCCAAATATTCAAAGCATATTTCAAATTTACCTTTTCTTAAATACTCACAAGTAAGCAGTAATACATAAAGAGAGAAAGAATTCCTTTCGCTTATAATTACTGAACAGTGAAAACTTTCGTTAAAACACTGTAGGTATACATTTAACAAATGTTAAAAAGTTAGAATAGCAATAATAATTTTTAGCGACATAGTGCTATTTTGCGACGTTCCGGAATTCCAAAATACTGCTATCTCAGTCTCCATATGATTGATTCTCGAAAAGAACATATAATACACGAAAGAATGCATATGGAATCTTAATACACACATATCTACTGTTTTGATAGTTTTATTCATTATATGTTATTTATTACTTATGCTGGTTTATATTGTTGTTACTTTCGTTTATACTTAGCAGTAGCTCATTCAGTGATTTAAAGGTAAAAAATTAGATGAATGTAATTTAATCATTATAATTTATGATATATACATGTCGCACAGGTAATTAAATGTATAGGATTGTTACTAATTTACTAAGCAATTTAAGCACTAAAAGATGGGTACAAAATCACCAGTTGAGGAACAGTTCGCCATGAGTTTCGTGTCAGCATTTTTACCTATAGGGTAATACGTTAAGCCTACGTTTTTAAAATTAGATTACAAAAATATATGGAGTCCGAAATACAGATTTCATTACTAGTTCCATACAGTTTCACAGTCTAAATTATCAAGACATTTTTATAGTGAAATGCAAAGTCGGAACTCAGTATGAATTATTCATCCGAGTAGCGATTTTTTGTAACTCTTTGTGCACATAAATTACATCGTGAAATAGATTTGGAGCTACTCAATACTTTCAGATTTTGAAGCGAAAATGCATAACAATATTGATTACATTCATTTGCAGTTTTTCCTAATGTGTAGCTGTATCTTTTCCTCATATCTTTGCGAATAGATTCAATGTATTATTTATACTCATCCATTTATTCTGTAATTCTATCGTTATAATTTGTTTCATGGGAATAAAGCAACACAATAAATAAATACTAAAAGTATACGTTTAAAAAAACGATTGCAAATACATTTGTTCTTTTTAAAATATACTTAATTTAAAAAATTAAAGCAATTTATTAATTTGATATACACATATTTTACAAAATGAAAATAATGTAGCTGAATTTCAGGAAATGAAGCGGTAAGAGAAAATTCAAAGAAGATAATATTTCATAGATTCATGAGTTTTAATTTTTCGAATAAAGCTATCGCTTCCTTGCACTCTTCATCATATACTCGACCCAGTAAAAACTTCTTTCGGGGTACATATCCAGTGTAACCTGGAACCATGTTTCGGCAATACCTGTTATTTTCAGCTGTCACTTCGTGTTTCCAAGTCATGGCTTCTTCCTCCAGTTTCCTTTGCAGTTCTAAGCTATTATCGAGCAAATTGCCTAGCCGTAGACCTGCTACAGGATGTTCTTTCATCAGCTCATGGGTCATCATTCCATAAGTTTTCGCAAACTGAAAAAGTCGTTTCAGACCATACCCCGGCAAGAAACCCGTGTACCCAGGTCTGCATGATGGTTCTGGAGTTTGAAACCAATATTTAGTTTTGTATTTTTCCGAGACAGGCATATTAATAAAAAATATCAAACAAGTAATTTAAAACAGCGTTCAATCAAATAAATAAAACTGATCTCTTTGAAGATAACTCCGCGTGTAATTTGCTGCACATAATGTGTACGTGCAAAAAAACGTGCAAAAAAATTTAAAAGTGCGTGAGATATAATGAAAGCTAAGTAAGAGAAAATTTATATATACATATATATAAGGAAAAAAATCTAAAAGTTTTCAGATTTTAAATTACTTTCAAAGGGGCGGTTTTTTTTACGTTTTGTGTGTTACCTTTATTTATTAAATATCATATTCTTCGCACTTAAGCCATTAAATTCAGTTCAACAGCAATATCGCAAAATAATTTTAAACGAACGTATCTTTAGAATTTCCGATACACAGTTCCGCGCGCGCTGGAGATAAAAAGAGTTTTTTTTTTTCGTAGAGTGTTGGCATTGCTCGCTTTTACATCGTTGACTTTATTCATCAAAAATTCCTTTAAGTTTTATAAAATATGAAATAGATAATAAAACAAATTCCAAATTTGGACTTCCAGATGTTCATTTTCGGGTGGAAACGTATGTTATTCAAAATTGGATGGCTCTAGGTACCGTTGTTTTCTCACATTTGGAGGAATATACATAGATTTATACAGATTCTTCATTATTTAAATTCTTTAAATATAATACGAGGCGATAACTTTTGGTGGCAACAATTTGAAAAGTGACACAGTCGTTTATAGTGATTCAACGCAAAACGAAAACAATACACTGGTGTGCAAAAATTAAGGACGAGACGGTTTTTTCAATATAACTTTGTACAAAAGCTTTCCAAATCAACACATTTAATACCGTAAGATTCCCAATACGTAAGGACATGAGTAATGTAAGCAACACTTACTAAAAGAGAAATCAGAGGGATAAAAAGAAGCTTTATTGAAAAAGTAGCATGGAGCGCAATGCGACTGAAGGCCGAAACATCCCTGTGATGGGTGTCCAGCAAGAAACATCCGGTCTTTAATAGGGGATAGGATTTCCCCTGACTGCTAGGCAGGTTTCACATCATTTGTGCATGCTGGATATGTGGTTGTTAATGAGCTGTTGAAACACTGCTGCTCGTTCCTCTTGTAGCACCAATCGCAGTTTCGGAATCGTTACTGGCGATAAGTTACGTGCTGCCACGGGTCTCCCTAGTAAGTTCCGTACATGCTTGACGGGATTTAGATCCAGAGACCTTGCCGACCAATCCATGTGTTCAATATCTTCACTCTCCAACAGCTCTTCGACAGTAACTGTGCGATGAGGTGGAGCGTTGTCGTCCATGAAGAGGAACTGAGGACCCATAGCCCTTGTGAAAAGACGCATGTAAGGAAGAAGAACCTCGTTACAATAGCAGTCCCAGGTGACGAACCTCCTTGGGAGATATGAAGGTCGGTCCGGCTACCAAGCATTATGTCTGCTCGAACGAGAACTCCGCGACCTCCAAAACAGTCCCTTTTGATGATGTTGAAGGGGTTATTGCGTGTTCCCCGCTCTGTCCAGATGTGTATGTGTCTAGAATCGCAACTCAGACTAAATCTGCTCTCATCTGTAAAGAGTACTCGTCCCCATTCATTGTCTCTCCAATTCCGGTGTTCCCGGCACCACAGAGAACGCCTTCTCCGATGGGCAGGCGTTAGAGGTACACACCGTACAGGGCGTCGTGCAAACAGACCACCACCGTGCAGTCTTCTGGCCACGGTAAAACGCGATATCGGTCGTCCAGTCGCCTGTGTCGTGTGTCTAGCGATTTCTCCCGCTGTCTGCCGCCTGTTTCTTCTGGCCTGTAAGGCAATATACCGGTCATCTGCGGGTGTGGTTCCTCGTGGACGACCACTACTAAACCCCCGGATAGCTGTTCCTGTAGTTTGAAATTGTCTCCAAAGTCGTGAAACGATGCTGTGAGCAATTCCGAACTCTGCAGCCACACTTGTCACACTGCGGCCTTCCTCCAACTTCCCAATGATTCGACCTCGGGTAAAAGCATCCAGATGTCGTCTAACAGATTGATTATTCGCCATTTCTCGCTGAGGCAGCAACTCGGTGTGATTTTAACTGCTATACGGCGTGCAATCTTTTTGCCAGAAATACTGATCTTACACCGACAACATGCTTTATACTACTCAGACACTCCCCCATTACGTCTACCTGCATATCTGCGCATGTACTACCGTACATCACCTTACTTAATCTCCTGATTGGTCTTTCTGTCCGCACTGCCTCTTCGTTCAGCTGATATGCTAATTTTTCGACTTCGTCCTTAATTTTTGCACACCAGTGTAGTCCTTCTGGGACAAAGCCCCTTTGAACTAAAAATGTATTTAATTCATAATTTAACTAATTAAAAATATTCAATATTTTCATAGAACGACGTTATATATTTTCTATTATTTATTTCACATTTTGTAAAACTTAAATGAATTTTTGAATAACAAATTCAACAATTTAAGAGGGAACTGTGGCAACACTGTAATGTTTTGTGATTGAACAAATTCTGTTCAATTGAACAGAAAAGTTCAATTGAATTTTATATGGCGTAAAGTGCGAAGAACATGATATTTAATAAATAAAGTTAACGCACAAATAATAAAAAGATAAATAAGGGGTACTTCCTTACTATTGCGACTCCCTAAAATTTAATCTGTAATCAACCGAAATGTAACATGTAGCGAGGTATAAGAACACGTGGTGAGATTTCGGCGAGATATCTCATTGAATAGGTGACTCTTGGAAGCTGCTATGATAAAAAAAGTGCCAAAAAAGTAAGCCATCTTACTAAAAACCTGAACATCGGTATAATAAACTGAGAAAAGACTGGAAAAAAACAATAGAAAAAAATCTATGCCAATACTTAGCATTGCGTCAGGAATTCTAAACATATACTGCTACGCAGCTTTTAGAATTTTGCGATTTTGCTGTTGAATTGTATATGACGTAAGTGTGAAAAAAAAACGATGCTTAATAATAAAGCTAAAAAAAGTGGGGGTAGCAGAAGTGAGTGCAACGGCAGACTAGTAGACTGCAAGTTCAGTGAACGCTTAAGAACCTTAGGAAATCTTTTTGAGCGACCCTTAAAATCTAAAACTATTCTTTCTTTTTTTTTTAAGTTTTAAATTTATGTAGTTGAAAAATGAAATAATTCTCGCCGAATACAAAATACGTCTTTTTCGCCTTTTTTCAGACAAAATTGAGCAGTGGAATTACTTTATTTTCGTGGATACAACACATTTCTCTTTGAACTAAAATAAATAAATGAGATGAAGGTTTTATCTTTTAGATTCTAAAATAAAAGCCATCTGAGTGAATCTGTCGCTGAAGCTCTCAGAATTGATACGACTGATGTATATACGATTATAAAATGTAATATTTTTGTATTCTTTAAAACAAAACAGAAACTGAAATTACATAAAAAACGAAATTAATTTCAGATAACATAGAAATAATAAATAATCCACGTAACTAGGGTTTGGATATCAGATCTGAAAGAAAAGAATAGCATGAATGGGCATATGCCATATATAGCCATCTGTTGTCCAAAATATACATATTTTCGGAATCCTTTGTAAAAATCATGTTAAAATAATTCTAAGCACCCCAGTTAAAATTTCTTTCTGGTTTCATACTGCATTTGCAGAAGTTTGCAGATAACAAAGAAGTTTACTAGATTCTCTCGTTATTTTACAAAGTTCATGGGTCTCTGGTATTTTTCCTGACGCTAATCATTTCATTTTTAACACATTTTTAACAATAACTTTTAAATTACGCTTTAATTATAATATATTCGTTGTTACTGATATCACATAAGTATACGATAAACAGTGCTTCCTGCCGGTATGTGATGATTAAAATAAAGAACTTACGAAATTTATCACATAAACAGCTATTTCAAAACGTTTATCGTTGGATTGCTTTAGTTTTTTTATTTGATCGCGGCAAAACACTCGACGGCTATCTGTCTAAGAAGATGGATGCCGTCGCGAAAGACCTTCTAAAGGAAATTGACTCGTATGCACGTTACACATGGGTAAAACCACGAAAACGTCCATGCAGCCAGCCAGTTCGCGGGATTCGCAACTCAAATCGAAATACCAGTATTCAGTGATTTTACCGCTCGGCCGCTGGTGGGACTTTACCATAGGAACTGCTGTAAGGTATTATGTACTTATGTATTGCTGTGAAGGCAATAGTAAAGTGTATATTCTCAGAAGTGAGTAATGCAGATTTTCCGTAATTGAGCCTTGGTAACAACAATTGTTTTATGAACTGCAATTATCAGTTCATGAAAATTTATTGTGCTTTTACGTTATAAATTGCATAAAACTGCGTGTAGTTCAAATTTTAATTACTAAGAGGGCAGTAAAATGCATTAAAAATAATTTAATGTTTTAATGATGAAAGGTGATGTAAATGTGGAGACTCCCACAGAAGTTCTACTTGTAAACTTAAAGAAGGTTAAGAACCCAAGTGTGTTTCCTGCGGACAAAACCATATAAATTCATTCTGAGGATGCCCCGAATATCAGAAAAGATTCGCAAGCATAAAAAAGAAACAGGAACTTAGAAATCCGGCACTTACTAAAACTGAAGTTAATTTTTCCATGCTCATAAAGGACATTTTACCGTTAAGCTTTGCCACCAAAAATCTTCATACAGCGAAATTCTCAAGAAAAACATTACACAAGAAAAAATTGACCCTATTCTCGATGCGTTCAACAATCAAAGTAATCTACAGTTTCTACAAAATATCCTGTCAATTGTGCAAAAGATGAGAACTTCTAATTCTCAAGTTGACGCCTGTATCCAGACTTCGCCTACTCACCCAGCTCTTCACAGATAGTTTTATCTTATTTTATTTTGTGCGCCATTGCCAATGATTCTTTACTCCTTTCTTACTAACTCTGATTTTTCTTGAAATTCTCCTTCCTATTTTCTCACGCCTCTCTTCCCTTTGCTTCTCAGCCACGCAGGCTTTCCTATTACTCACCCATATTCCTTCTTCTTTGGTTTCCCCCACCCCTGCTCATTTTTACTCTTCTGATGTGGAGGTGCGTGCTATTACCACAGGGATTCCGTGTTACTTCCTCATTGGCATTGGCAGAAATATTTATGTAAGTGATTCAAATAATTAGCTAAATTTATGGAAAGGAAAGACATTTTTATTTAATAAAATTATTTAAATGCATTGAAATTTTGCACTATAAGTTTTGCAAGATAAGAATGTAAGTATTTTTAATTTATAATTTAGATAGTGCATAAAATTGTAATTTGCCAAAGAAGAAATAATGGTGAAAGCGAACATACGTTTTATATAACTAAATATAAATTTTCTGTCATTTATCTTCCAAAGCCATCTTTCGATCGACTGAATTTTGTACCCATAGTACGCAATTTTTACATCCGTTCAGTACTGAAGATTAAGAAACAAATCCTCAATTTGAAAATTAAAATTTGATTTTAGTGAAAGACTGTGTTTGTTTACAAAATGTGTTTCTTCAGAACGTAATATTTTAATAGACAAGAAAAATGTTCAGATAGGTAAATATTATATATATATATATATATATATATAT
>KK119009.1:629816-659958 GCA_000611955.2 Stegodyphus mimosarum
TCTTCCAGCCTTTCGAATCTAAAATCTAATAATTCAATTCATTTTCTGGATCCTGTATATATTATAAAAACAGTTTTCTTTCATCTAATTTTTGAATCTAAAATCTGATAATTCAGCTCATTTTCTGCAAGAAAGATCAATTAGAAAAGAAAAGAAGGATAAATAATATTAAAAGCCAAATTATTAAACAAAAATTGGAAACCAAATGTATTTTTTTAACTTTAATTTAGAATGAGAAAAAACATTGGGGTTGAATCAAAAAATGAAGTTTTTTTAATAAGCTAATAATAAGAACTTAAACTTTTAACACAATTTAGACATTTTGGAAAAATTCAAGTGTCCAAATATTAATTTCTAAAGTCATAAAACTCTAAAATAAGAAAACAAAATTATATTGCTTTTGAACGGGTAATTCTGAAAAATATATGCAGTGGAATATGCTTAGAAAATAGCCATATGATCATTTTGGGGTCATACATAGTACATTCTTCATTTACATGTATGTGGAAGTGGATTGTTAGACTGAAGTATTTTATATGGGGATTAATCTTTAATAAAATCATAAACAGAGGACAATTACATAACCCTATATGACGAAATATAACTTCAGCACAATGAGAAAATTTTACATGATCTTGTTGAATATTTTCAAATTTAAGAATTTAGAAATTTCTGTAAATATTTTAACACCTTGAGGAGTATAACTTCTTATTGGATCAATGAAACAGTATAATTGTTATTCATTTTACTGAAGGAAATCTCTAAAATAGAAGTTCTGCGACATAAAGGGAAAACTAACACTCCAATTAAATAACTATCGAATTTAGTAGTCAGACTAACAAGGCCCTTCAGTTATACAGTAACAATTTTGTCTGTTCTTTCACATTTACTTCTTTATATATTTACTTCTTCTCTGTTTATTTTCTTCTTTTATAATTACTTCTGCGTATTTTCATTATGTTGTAGAGTCATCAGGTTATTTCAAAGCAGGAGACATGAAAAATGTGCAATGCCCTCGCCTGGACTCGAACCTCGGACCTCTCGAATACGCGCCGAGCGGGCTGACCATTATACCACGAAGCCATGCTATGAAGGCGGGAGAAAAACCTTTTATACTCTCCTTTTAAAGGGCGACTGGAGATAAGGGCACCCGTCGCCAAATCCTGGTGGTGGAGAATCATTATTCACCCTTTTTTTTAGTTCGGGCGCCAGTATAGAGTTATTAGGAGTTTTTTTTTTAACATGAGTCATGAAAAATTAGCAGTGCCTTCACCGAGACTCAAACCTCGGACCTCTCGAATATACGCCGAGTGTGCTGACCATTACACCGCAGAGACATGCTAAGAAGGCGGAAGAAATACCTTATAATGTCTTCATTCCACTTGACAAAGATCTTGTCCTGTGGCTGATACAGTGTTAACTATTTTGAAATATTTTTAACTGTTGATATCTTTTTGACAATAAATTTGTACATCACTTCACACTGCAAGACGGTGACGTAGACTGAAGGCAGCTGTGAGGGGGCAACAGAAGGCATAATGGTCGGATGTGCCTTCTAGTTCGCAGACACGTGTACTCGTATTTGAGATAGAAAGCGATGAAAATTGAAAAAGAGCCATACCTCGTAATAAAATTAGTTAGTTGTGAGACTGGTTATGTGTTTATTTGTGTTGACTTTAGGAATAAAACTGTATGTGGGTCTCCCAATTCATTCTGAGTCCCATTCGATTTCTCACTGCTGTAATATTTTATATTTATGATGCGTTTCAGAAGGGATGAAAGTGTCGGTATGTTAAGTTATTCTGCTTCATGATTAATACTTACTTCTTTCGCTAATTTATCAGCGGTTTCGTTATCTTTGAAACCTATATGGGCTTTAATCCACACTAGTGTTATATGAACTTGACACTTATAGTCCAGACGATGCTGGATATTTGCTATTAAAGGGAAGGTATGTTTATGACTTAATACTGCAAGTAAGGTACACATACTATATGTATGTATACCTTATTTGCAATATCAAGTAGATACTGGCGCCTCTTGTTGTTGTAATTACATATTGGATAGCTCTTATTATAGCAAGTGCTTCAACTTGAAAAATGCTATTGTTGCGAAATGACCAACGGCTGCGCGGTGAGATAGCTTTCCCGCAAAGCGGGTCGAAAAGGAAGCTCCTCCATCAGAGCGGAGAAAGAATGCCGGCTGAGCAGAGTGAGTAAACGAGGGCTTAGGATTGCCAGAAAGGGGCAGAGGAAATCAAGGTTGCCAGATTTGGCACTAAATCTCCCATTTGGAGACAAAATCGGCGATATGTCACAGAAACCTTCGAGAGCGAAAACCTTCTAGAACGCATTTTTAACGGTTCTCTCAGAAATATTCTCCAAGGTAGGTTAAAGTTATATATACCTGCCTGTCCGGGGAGAAAGTAATATATTAAGGTCAGAGATAGCTTGAGAGCGATCGAACGAGTCTGGAGCTGCCCTTTGGAGCTTGCCGTGAAACTGTCTTCACCGCTATAACCTGAAGGCTGGGTTGCTGATTGTTTCAGCGTGTATATCGAAGTTCTTCAACGAGTGTAAACGTGCCTTTGAAACTCTCCCGTGTAATAATGCTTACCGGCGAATAAATTATGTTTTGATTCTTCATCAAGTGTTATCATCAATTATTCCAAATCCACGAACCCGTAGAACACTATTAAGTTGTTCGAAATAAACTTCCTCTTTAAAATTTTCCTGTTCGTCTTTGACTTGTATAAAAGCACTGCCAACGCCTTCAGTGGTTTTGAAGCTGTCTGTAAATACAATAACGAGAGTCTCTTGCATAGGAGGATGATTTTGACATGTATACCTCTTGCTTTTAATCCAGGATGTAACTGCAAGATACTGACAGGACATTCATATTCCACAGACTCAACATAAGTAAATATTGCATAAGTACGATATTGTTAAAAGAAGCCTCTCTTCTTCGTTGAATAATTCTTGAATATAAACCTTCCTGTTCAACATGTAACTGAATAGGGATCAATCTTTCTAAAGTTATAGCTGCATTTGTGGTAGTTACCAAGATACTTTAGCTGTTTAACAGTTTTAATATTTTTATCAAGGAGTTTGGTGCAAGGACGTTTTGATGGATGAGTACACGATCCTGTAATTATTGATCCTGCTGCTGACTTGATTGATAACTCTAATTTTAAATTGTGGCACAAGGATGTGAGTTTCGAGCATTCGGTGATTTCACGGTTTTTAGCTCTTTCCTCATATGTCCTTTAACAAGGATGGCAGTGTTTGGTTTTAGAATGAGTTAAAAATTAAATTCCGTAAGAGGGGGCCCGTACAAAATCTCTGTGGTTAACTTCTTTTCCGAGTTTTCTTCTAATAACATTAAGGTGTGTTATTAACAAAGTATTCTTTATGAAATAACTAATGAAGATATTGAGCAGGTCTGTGAATCACTGTATTGATTTGAACACGCTTTTGACGGTTAGTCACTAGAGGGTTTCAAAGACACTCTTGAGATTTATTAAGATGAAAACCATATCAAGGTTTGCATTTCTGTTTTCTTCTATTCGTTTCTTTATATCTTCTAAGACATGCGATGTAGAGAGGCCAGTTCTAAAACCGTTTAGTGCTGATAACGTTATTTCTGCGAAGGTGAAATCTATTAATTAGTAGCTTTACACCGATTTTTGAAAGTTCAGATAGAAGGCAAATTGGTCTTAAAGATCGTAAATATTTTAGGTCTTTGTTCCTTTTAATAAAAAACACAACATGTCCTCTCTTAAAGGATTTTGGAAGATATCCTATTTTAGGAGATGGTTAAAATATTGATGACAGAATTAACAGCATCATTTGTAAGCAGTTTTTAAGATTGGATAGTCTAAGCTGTCTAGCCCTGTGGCCTTTTTTCAGAGAACTACTCACTAACACGGAAAACATAGTAATCTTCTTAGAAATTTATTAAGAAAAGGTATGTATCCTTTGTTACAAGCAGTGGAGGATTTTCTCATAGGCGCGAGGTTAGAGCTCCTTATTTCGAGGGTTCTCAAATTTCAGGTCTCAAGATAAAAAATTGTTTAATTTTATTATTATTATCATTATTATCCTAATAAAAATTATAAGGTTATAACTGAGTTGATACTTGGACGTAAGTCGTGCAACCTTATTAGACAGGTAGCGAATTATCGCTGCATCTGAAATAGTATGATAAAGATTTGCGAAGTGTTAAACAATCTATAAAGTGGTGATGTAATTTAATAAATATATAGTACTTAAATTTAAACGTTGGTAAAAGTTGTTTAAGACTCCACAAGTAATAAACTAAGCTATAACCTGGATCAATTAACTTTACCAATGGGGAAATTTAAAGCAATCCACTATTAATTCAGCGGCAGAGCGTTTTTGCTGGTACACTTTTAGAAATTCTTCAGTATTTTCAATTTGGAAATCGAGATCTTGCATGTATTCATTCTAATAATTCTGAGAGTTTAACGTGTACTTTGGAAAAGCAGCGGCCACTCCAGCGTAACTTCACATATTTACGCGAAAATCCGTTTACACTTTAATGGCGCTCAGTATTCAAAGAGATAAATGATGTCCCTTTTAATGCTTCTGGAATGTTAGGCAAGAGTATACTTGAAAATAACAAATGTCTAAAATACAGGGAACCAACCTATTCCTTTTAGTCAACTAACGGTAGGACACAGGTTAAATGTTAAGAACAAACGTTTTGATTAACTAGTAATTAAGAGTATTTATAGTTTTTTTTAAGAGAAATTTGCAATTTTTAGGACAAAACGATGAGATGATTCAGAAATTGCTTTTCTGCAAACTTTGTTATGAATCTGCTTTTTGAAATTATAAAGTTTGTAGAGACATTAGGTTATTTAATAGCAGGAGACATGAAAATATGCAATTCCTTCGCCGGGAATCGAACCACGGACCTCTGAAATACCGGTTCAGTGTGCTGACCATTACACCACGAAGGCACGCTAAGAATGTGGGAGATATACCTTATTTACTCCCCTTTTTAAAGAGCGACTAGGGTTTTATGGAACCTAGTCGCCAAATCCTGGGTGTGGAGAGTCATCATCCACAACCCTTTTAGTTCGGACGCCAGTGTAGAGGCATTAGGTATTTTTGAAGCAGGAAACATGAAAAATGAGTAACGCCTTCGCCGGGAATCGAACCACGGACCTCTGAAATACCGGCTCAGTGTGCTGACCATTACACCACGAAGGCACGCTAAGAATGTGGGAGATATACCTTATAAGTTAAGGACGATGGGACCCAGTGCCGCAACTGTCAAAAAATTTGATCACTCCTCGGCTGAAAGCAATCTCATGACCAGGTGTATGAAGAATGGCGGAGATAACACAAATGTTCATTGCGATGTTAAGTTAATATGAAACCTAAGGTGCTGCAAACGCAATTCAAATCACGCGAACACAGGTGCCGGAGGCGGCTGGACCAGTAGAGACACCATTCGGGACAATTTCAGAAAAGTCAAAGATGGAAGCAGAAAAATTTGTAAGACCTTAAGTTGCCGAAATTTAGATCAGAGGATAAATTGCTTGGCAAAATTAAAAATACCAAAATATTTGAAATTTTAAATTTGAAGATAGTAACTGCGAAAAAAAATTCAGTAAACTCTGAAAACTTCTCAGGAGATTCCACTGACTTCTTTAGAGCTTTGAGAGAAATTAACCGTAAATTTTCGGAGCAATCTAGTGGGGCCGTTATTTTAGCATTGGACAAACGTAGAGCTACTAGAGATAAAGGCTGACTTGTCAGCCATTTTGAAGCCAAGCTTTAGGGTTGCAATTTATGTTTGGGGTGCCAACTTTGGCTCTTTAGCGGTGTTCGCTAAAATTTTATTATTTAACATTCTAGAGAATCCGAGCATCCGCTTTTTTGCACTCGGATAAAGATGTGTGACTTTCCCCCTTCTTCTGTCTGCAGTTCAGCTTCTTTCTCGCACTTTTTTTTAAATTGCCAAATTTCTTGTATGATTCAAGCTATTTTAAATGCTTCTAAAACATTTTCACATATGATATTTCGATTTGTTTTATTAGTAGTTAAAAATACTTTCTTTTTGACTTCCTTTACTGAATTTTCAATTTTTACTTTTAAATACATGCCTAATGTTAGACATCTCAAAATGTATTTTTTGGAAAGAGATTTCCCTCGGCCATATTTTTAATTTTGCATGAAGTTATACTACTTTTGAAATCACATTTTCATATTTATTTAACTACTTTTCTTTTAGAATTCAATCAAATTTCATGTATTATATAAAAACCATAAGCCTCTCAGTACTGTATTTATATGATAATTCTTAATTTCTCAGCTATGACATTTCAGTATTGATGAAATTAAGCATATTATTTAATATTTAGAGGACATTAAAGCTGTGGACACAAATTTGGTATGAATACCACTTCAGTATTTTTTAAATTTCTAAAGTCTTTCTGAATCAACACATACTTTTCCAAAACTCTAAGCAAATTTTACATGATAAATACATAACTGAATGTTGATGATTTAACATATCTAGCTAGTTCCCATTTTAAACCTTTGAAAAATTTAATAGCTTGTATGTATATGATTCTTTCTTTTAATCTTTAATTTACTTCTTGTTACTATGTTATTTGAAGTTTGTTCACACGGAATCAAACGTCTATTATTGTGGAAAATTTGTTAAAGATGTTATTTTGTGTTTGTTTCCAGAAAAGGCTTCTAAACGCTTTATGATTTTATATACTGATTCAAGATATACACCTTTAAATTATAATGTTCTTAGAATGAAGTGCACAATGCTATAAAAACTACTTCAAAGTTCTGACGGCTGTGGGATTTAAAAAATAAATTTTTGCATAGATTTATTAGAGCAACAATTCCATGTCAAAAATCAATCATATTGTTCTTTATTTAGCTAAATCCAATATTAAAAAAATAATAACACACATAAATAAATAAAAATAAAAATAATACCTTTAAATACAATAATTTTACAGATACTATTTACTAATACGTTTATTTGCTGTTGATAGTTACTTTTTATTATACTTGGAAAAATACTGTAAATTTATAAGAACTCACATACATTAAATGAGAAAGAAAATATATATATGCTCTTAATATTATACATATCAGAATATTTAATGATAATTCCATAACATAATAAGACACAATTTATAGCACTGCCAAGACAATACTTAAATCACAGTTCTTTTTATTAATTAATTTGCATCCCTGAAAACATAAAAATATTATTTAGCTTCAAATCTATAAAGTCCTCTAGTAATAAACCTATGCAAAACAAATATAGTGAAAATAAAGCAAAAGTAGAATTTTTTTCACTTTATTTTCTAATGTAGTGCAATTCATTCTATTATATTCAAATTTTATTAAAACATACTGCAGTAATTGGAATTTTTCCCATTATATAGAATGATATTATACTAGTTTTACTTTACTTTCACTGAATTATTATTTATATGTGGAGATGTAAGAATAAATGAAAAAAAATCTGTATAAATCTTAGCCAACACCATTCAGCTAATATTCTTGTTTTCAATAAAAAGTTTTCCATGTACATAATTTTACTTTAGTTCTTTTTCCGTTAAAGGAGCTAAACTAATAGACTTATTTCATTTACATATATCTCATTGATATATTATAAATATAGCTTAAATAAGTTTTATGTCCATACTGAAAGGGGGAGGGAAGAAAGCCTTGATTCAAAACCTGTTTTAAAACAATAAGTAAATAAATAAACTACACTGGTTCTATTAGCATCTCAAAAAACATTGTTATAGACTCTATGAGCAAATCCAAAGTATCACATCATGATACTTAAAACTAGTGCAAAAAAAAGAAATTCTGATTAGGAATATACTCTATTTATTTTATAACAAAGAAAAGTAAAACATATGCAGCATCACATTATGAAATATCATGCAAAATATTACAATACTTGCAATACTATAAGTTCAGGACGGATTCGAGGATCTCCCACCCCTCTTCCCCTACCAGCAATATCTCGAGAGGACCTTCGGCTGGCCGCATATTTAGAAGGACTCACGACGCACAGACACTATACATTTACACACATCCATGCCTTCTCCGGGATTCGAAGCCGGGCCCTTCGGTACGGAAGTTAGAGTCACTAACCACTCTCCCAGTTGGGCGGTTTGTGAATTTCTAACATTATCTGCACTTTCTTCGTGCATCTTTTGCTCGACTGTATATCAGCAGCTCAACCGTGTCTTTACTTTTAAAATGAGTTTTTGGAGGTTATTCGCACTTCCTGATTGTACCTTATGTTTTAATGTTTCGAATATTTCGCGTGGGGCTTACTTCTTCCTGACATTTTCGAATCATTTATTACTCTATTGAGGTAGGGGGATGAGACCAGGAATTTCGGTGTCTCATCATTTAAACAAGCATCTAAGTACACTGTTGTTAATAGTTAGTTCCTGTCCTTTAATCCTCAAAAAAACCAATGCCTTCATTCACCTGTATGCTTAAAATATCAAAACTCCCGAAATGCCTTTCGAGATTCACTGCAATTCGCTCTCCTCCCCGTCCATTAACGCACAAAGAGCTGAAAGAAGAGCAATTAAAAAATAAGAAACCACAAATAAATTCTTTTATGACAAGTTGTCTGCAATAAAGTGATACAATGCATTTGAGGAAACTGCACCTGCCAGCACACACCTAAGATGGAGGGAAAAAACAACATCGCAATCTCGGCGTTTCGGGCGGCTGTGATCGTTTGAATGAAAGGTTGTCTCAGGCGTTTTGACTTTCAAAGGGTTAATGTGGATTTTGTTATTTTCTATTATATAACTGTATTTATAACGGTATTTGTAAATGTATTGACTATAACATAAGCAAAGGTAGAGGAACATAAACAAAGTAGAGGACAGCGAACGGTACGGACTTGATTTGGAGCTGTGACTCAATTTGTCTTTTCTTAACGTTCTTGTTCGGAAAGTTCGAAGTTTTGTATTTATTCTTTTAATTATTTTAGCAATGCTGAGGAGCATTATTTCTCTTCATTAGTTGCAGCAGAACATAAAATTTTGTTTATGTCTATGTTCCTTTCAAGAATTTAAATTAATCCTTATGTGTGTAACCTGAAATACCATTGTCAAGGTAGGATGTTTTCCTTTCCTCTTCTTCATTAATATTACCTTTTACTGCTCATCATTTGTGATCTTAATACGATTTTTTAACTTTCTGTATGCGTGTAACTCCTTTTTGCGTAATGCCTATACTGACGATATCCGATTGTTTGCATTCTGATCTGCTTCCTTTGCTCTTTGACGACCAAAGCGACGTAGACGGTCTTTCGTTCAAACAATCACAACCGCCCAAAACGACCCAGATTGCGATGTTGCATTCTTCCTTCCTCCTAAGATGTGCGGTAGCATGTGTGGTTTCCCCAAATGCATTCTATCAGTTTATTGCAGTTAGCTTGCCCTAAAAGGATTTATTTGTGGTTTCTTATCTTTATTTTTTAGGAAGCATAAAGGATGTCATTTGAAATCTTGACACCTCTTTGTGCGTTAATGGATGGGAAAAGGGAGGAAACTGTTGTGAATCTCGAAAGCCATTTCGGGTGGCTCGGTATATTAAGCGTACGGATCAGAGAAGGCTTCGGATACTTAAGAGTTAAATGGAGAGAAGGCTTTTTTCTTGGTAGAGACCGTAGTTCGTTGACCTCATTATTTGCTGAAAGAGAGGAAAAGGGAGAATTTTTGCTCCTTAAAATTAGAAATACGTACAAGTGGAGCGATTCTTTCTTTTACTTATTTTCTGTATAAAAATTTCAGTATTTAGATTTTAAAAATGTATTTCCTTCGCTGAAGATTTTTGCTTAGTACTGTTTCTAAAGCTTATTTGTGCATTTGTGATTTGTTGCTAGGAGTTTTTTCTTTCTTTCGATATGATTGTTGAAGTCTTACGTGGAAGTGTTAAGCTAATTGTTTTTGATCATTTCGTGTGAATTTCTTTACTGTTACTCCTAGGAATGGTTGCGACTTTAAAGATTACGCTTTTCAGAACTGTGTGATTGTTTCGTAACGTTTCGTGATTTACTCCAAACATTATGTAATACTTTTACTTGAAGCTTTACTCTGCGTCTTATATCTCCATTTTTTAGGCTGATATGGTTAAAGTAGCTTCTTAATTATATTTTAAAATGTTATCAGGCTGGACGCTCATTTTTTTTCGGCTTTGCTGGCGCTTTCAACTAGGACAAGGAAACTTAAAGAATTTTCAAAGCGCCACACTCCTGATCAAAGGTTCTTTAGCTCCGTTTTTCCCATTCTTCGTTTTTCCCTATGGTTTTTCTCTCTGCTGAAAAACAAATCCTAATTCTTGCCAAATTTTCTCCAGTTGTCAGGCTAGGTCATCCCAGATATGCTCGGTGGGAGAACTTATTTTAACTCCTTCTTTTATTTAGATTAGGCTAATATTTTCAGCACCTCATTCAACATACTATATATTCACAATAACACATTAGGACCTTCATGATTAGATGATTGGTTTCATGGACTTCTCCTTTATTTGACGTAGCGTTCATGGCATGTTAGTGTTAAAGCTTACAAGAAAAAGTATCACCGACTTTTCTAGCTTTTAGTGCTTAAAAGTATAAATCACACTTCCGCAAAAAGTAGTCTTTAATTAAAGATTTGCATCATAGGTTTTAAATGGTCACTATCATTAAAACACTATAACTGCGGTGATTAATCACAGAATAGAATCAGTTTTAACGAAAACAAACTTTATTATCACGAACGGTTAATAGTTAGGACACATTTATGGTTAGGTTTCTTCACTATTCTCTTTCCTCTTCTCTATCTTATCTAGGCCCTACCTGGCTTTAATAATTTGTATCAAACTCTACGAAATTACTTTTTTCTCAAATAAAATTTCCCTTCCACCTAAGCTGGATTTTTCGCTTTATTTGCAGAAAGACTTAGCGAGTGCAAAACAAGACATCTCTCTACTTCGTCTGTCTGTCCAAACATAAACAAAGCATCGCGCTTTATTTTGAAGATGTTGATTAAACAGTAATGAAAGGTGCCGCATGTAAAAGTGTTTCAGGTTAGTAATTATTTTATTTTCCCTTTTTCGAACATGTTAGAAAAACGTAGTAGACTCTGAAGAAAGCTGTGTTATGAGTCATTTCTGCTAGTAAGTTTCTTCAGGTGAATGACTTTTGTAGTGTTTTTTCATTTATCGTTATTGATTTATACGGTTTATATTCTGTAATGTTGCAGATCACTAATCATTTATTTTCCTTTCCTTATAAATTTGTATCAAGAAATTTTTTATATAGATATTTGTGTGTTGTACGTAAACTTTTTTTTTTTTAATGCGTGTTTACAAATTCCTTATGAGTAGCAATCTTGATTTATATTAAAATTTATCATTTTCCAAGCGTTAATATTTTTTTGAAGAAAGTTCTTATTCTGTTCTTGAAGACGCAAGTAATGTCTATTTTACAAAGACTTATGCAAGCAAGGCAGGCTGATCTGAAAACTTTGTTATGAAAAATAAGTAATGAAAGACTGCGAATCCTCCCTTAGGACAGACAGCCTTCGAGTACTTTGTCATAATTAAATAAACCAAACCATGACTGTAGCTTATTAATGCCTTTCCAGTTGTGAAGTTTTAAGTGATGCAGTAATTTTCTCTTCTTTAGCCACTTAATATCTCATTGAATACTACAACCAAGTTGTGAATGTTTTCCTACTTTGCATTATTGAAGTTTGTCAGTATGTAACTGAATATGTTATTTATGAAATAGAAATGCAAACAATTTTTTTTCTTCTTGTACAAAGTTAATTTTTGTCATCTGTGAATAAAAAGGGTGTTAATTGATTTTAGAATGTATTTTTATAACTTCATTTAAAATATTTAAATCACCTTAAATGTTGCCAAATGAATGCATGTTAACATCTGCCATGCCACAATCAGTATGATAGGAGAAATGTTTATTAGCTATTTATAAATGTTCAAACAAATTAATACTTTTCTAAATTTATAAACAGAACCTATATACTTAGTCTGCCCTTTCAACTTATTTTTTCATCTTTTGTAAATGTAATCTTTTTTAAAATACTATTTTACTAAACTTTCATATGCATATTATACATGTAATTTTTGTACACATTTACATGCAATATATAATACATTATTTATGCGGCTTGGAGAAACAAAATAGATTCATAAATGGAAATGATTTCACATTCCAATGATTTCAATTTTGGCAATGCTTTGTTTCCTAACCTGTCAAAACTATTCCAGACTGCCTGTTGATAATGAAGAACAGTAAATGATTTTAAGTAGAATAGTAACCAATGGCCTAGCTTCAAGAATTACCCTCTACTTAAAATGTCTGCACCACTTAGTACAAGTAATTTACTACCTTGGCTTTTACCTCTAGCTTTTTAGATATAATGTCTGTATTGCCTTTAATGTTATGTGTTGATGGAAAGGAGACTTAAGATCAGATCATAGTTAAGCACAAAATCTTCCTTTTTGTAGCAAATATATCATTTTTATGCAAAAAATGCAGAAATAGCTTTCACTACATGTATTCTACGGGATAGAAGAGACCAACTTATGCATATCTTCAACAAGTAAAGAGCTTCTGATTTTTGTAATCTATTTTGGTTAAAGGTTGTAATTGTAATATAGAAAAAAAAAAAAAATATCTACTATAAACTCGAAAATGGACAACATCTTGTTTATATATCAAAAGCTATTCAAAATATATTGAAAGTTGGAATCTTTTCTGCATAAACGGATGAAAAAGGTTATATACTTTATTTTTATTACTGTTAATGAATTTCTTTTCAATTTCAAAATTTGCCGTCATGAAATTCTAATCTGTTCTGTAATACATCTGTGGAGCATTTTATTGTGTCTAACATTACCTATATGTAGAAGTTCTTGTCCTGCTGGTAGGTATCAAATGACTACATAAGTTTTCAATTTTCTGTGTAGTATAAGTACTACCACGTTTCTTCATAAAATGCTGTAGAAAGATATTCGTGCCATGATGGAATAGCCCTTCAACATTTCTCCATGAAATGTAGCTGAATAATAAATCACATATTATAAGTGATCTTAAGATTTTATAATTATATACAGTATCTGTGTAACATGTATTTTATGAAATTATTCTCTATACTAAAGCCTAGCAACCTTTCTTTCAGTATGTCTTATCCATTGAAGTATAATGTTTCATTCTCGAATAATGTGTTTCTCCAAAAGAAAATTATCTACTTTCATAGTTCATGAAATTGGCACAAAAAATACATTACTGAATTCAAATCCATTCTTAAAAATGAAAAGTGAGTAGAAAATATTTTTTTTTGCATGCATTTCTTTGTTTTGTTATTTTATAACAAAAGTTGTAAACTAAAGCAAATAATACATTATTATGGCTGAAAATATGTGTAAGATAATTTCTTTAGTCTTCTTATTATTATTTCTCTGTTCTTCTCTATTAAATTTTAAAAACTCAAATTTTATCTGTTTGAACCATGTGACTATTTTACTATTTTACCATTAAGTGACATTTCTTGTTGGAATTTTTTAATAACAATCTGTTTCATTTCCTTAACAAATTAATATTTCTATAAAATATCATGCTTCTTAAAATTGCACTACTGTGCAGTTGTAATAAAAATTATGAATGTGGATCTGGTCTGTATTACAAAATGCTAATTCATAGCTATTGTTGTATGTGTATGGCTTCATAATAGGTTAAATGCACACAGAACCGATGACAGCTTGATAAAATTTATGTTCCCAAAAGAAACACTTTACAGTTCTAGAAATTCACACAAAAGTATTTATACAGCTGTTGTCAGTATCACAGAGCACAATCAGTAGTTACACTTGAAATTGCAAAAAGCTTTAAACACAATGCAGTGCAGAGCCAACTAAAAGACAAAGCTAACATGGAGATCTCTCAGTACTTTGAACTCTGAACTAAACAGCTAAGAACTGATGGGCTAGACTGCAGATTACGGGCCAGTCGCCAAATGAAGTGAAATCGCTCCAAATCTGGTAACCTCTTGGCGTCAGGAAAATCGTTAGGATTTAAGGTTACAGTTTATAGCATTTAAGTGGGCTTTTTGAATTTTCGTCATTTCACTGTGCTTCTAGTAAATTGTGTGAGCAAAATGGCTGACGTCGAAAGAGTTGAACGTGTAGATTTTACTTATTTGATTCGGTTGCCCGATAAGGGCAAAAGATGTGTGATAGAATGGTGCATGAATTATGGTTTGATTGCGAATATGTACGAATGTCCTAAGTGTAAAAATAGTATGAAATTACTTGAAATGAAAGATGCGACAGATTTATGTGAATGGAGGTGTGTGTCCATTATATGTGGTTAAGCACGTGGTTGAAATGAGCCCTAGAGTCGGCATTGAATGAGCACGCCATTTTGAATTTCATCTCCATTGTATTGTTACATTTTAGTGTGGATATAAACAAATGCAAGTTTCTACTATTTATTATAAATAAAAATTTATTGTAAAAATATAAATTATGTATTTAAAATTGTTTAACCACTTTTTATTTTTTTTTACTATAATATTGCTCATGCTTCAGTAGATTGAAATTTTGAATTTTATCTTTTTTTTCTTCTGCATTTTTTTTAAAGTTTTAGATTAAATATGAATCAATGCTTTCTGATCATTTATTGCTCATTTACTGATTATTACGATTTCTTAAATTTTGTGCTAAAACATTTTACTTCATTTTGCTAGTGTCTTAAAAATGGTATATATTATGAAAAGTTTTAATATTGTTGATGCCATAAAATACATAGTTATTAACTTTCAAATACTTTATCGTTTTTTTCCTTGAACTTCTGTTTTAGATATTTCTGCATGTATACAGGTTGTTAGATATTTTTGCATGTTTACATGATCAATTTTTAGCATGTTTACAAGATTAATTCAAATTCGCAACCATCTAATATGGCAATATGATGAGTTAGTGATTTTCTAAAACGCGTGAAAATAACCGACTTGGCGACTTTTCGAAAATGCGCCAAACTGGCCCGTAATATGCAGTTTTACCCACACAGCAAATCGGATACTAATGAATTTATAAATTTATATACATACAAGATTATGGTTTTAGTGAACTACTATTTACACAGTCCAGTCACATTAATGTGACCACCACGTACTTTCCATGTCAGAGTTAAATAACCAATCACAGAAGGCAGGTGGCAGCACAGTGCAGTTGAGCGTATATAAAGGGTGTCTGAGGGCTTCGGAAAACATTTCAATCGTTGGCGTAATGCAGAAACGAAGCGATTTATCCGACTTCCAAAAGGGCATGATCATTGGCTTTCGGGCCAAGGGTGGAAGCATTTCCAAAACGGCTGAGTTTGTGAACTGTTCGCGTGCCGCCGTGGTAAAAGTGTACCGTGCATGGCAAAATGGGACTGTCCAAAATCAGCGACGTGGCAAATGTGGTGCACCACGGGCCATAGATGACAGAGGCGAACGACGGTTGCGGAGATGCGTTCGGGCAGATAGACGGGCTACCGTTGAGCAACTGACCACCAAAATGAACCAAGGGGCTACCAAAAGTGTCTCCCAAAGTACTATTCAGCGAACATTGCTGCGTCTGGGCCTCCGAAGCAGACGCCTGGTTCGTGCACCTATGCTGACTGCTGTTCATCGACGGCGAAGGCTAGAATTTGCACGCCAGTACAGCAGCTGGACGTCCACTGAGTGGCGACAGGTTGCGTTTTCGGATGAATCGCGTTTTATGCTCCATCGGACAGATGGACGTTGGCGTATAAGGCGTGAAACCTCTGAAAGGAACCACCCTGCAACCATTGCCGGAACGGTCCAAGCTGGAGGCGGGAGCATTATGGTCTGGGGAATGTTTTCCTGGCATTCTCTAGGTTCACTGATCATTGTGGAAGGCACAATGGATCAATACAAGTACGCATCTGTCCTTGTGGACCATGTTCACCCCTACATGTGCATTGTTTTTCCTCAGGATGATGGCATCTTCCAGCAGGACAATGCGAGGTGCCATACAGCTGCCAGAGTACGCGCGTGGTTCGAAGAGCACCAGGATGAGTTTACCGTCCTCCCCTGGCCAGCAAACTCACCTGACTTAAACCCAATCGAGCATCTGTGGGACCATCTCGATCGAGTTGTTCGCGCCATGGATCCTCAACCGCGTAATCTAGCGCAGCTGGCCACGGCATTAGAGTCGGCATGGCTCAACATCCCAGAGAACACCTTCAGGGACCTATGTGACTCTCTTCCTGCACGTCTCGCAGCAGTCCGCTCTGCGAAAGGTGGTTATTCTGGCTTTTGACAGATGGTCACATTAATGTGACTGGACTGTGTATATTATATACACGATGGCTAGAGTAAAGGCTACATGATGGGGACTCTGTACTATAGCCTGTCATAATGGATGCCTTTAGGCTTTGAATTTGTGACTTATGGATGCAAATGCCTTTTCATCATCCGATTCGAACTTCTGATACAAGACACCATATTGAATATGGAGTGAGTCTCAGAGAGCCCAATATTATTTTGTTGTAGGACTGTAGATTGAAATGTAAGTTAGTGTTCTAATATACTATAAAGTATTTAAAATTGTTGATTATTTATTTACTTGCAGTATACCTTATTTAGAATTTGTATGTGTTTTTAAACAATGGTATTGATAGTAAAGTTTTCTTTTACATACACATATACTGCTTCTAAATATGAATGACTTAGAGCTGATTAAAAACAATAGTCCATTATACTATATTTATATATAAATTAGTTTTCTTATGAAAAAAATCATATGAAATTTTGAATAATATTAGTATTTTTCTTTCACAGGAAGTTTGCATTTTTGTCCTGCTCATCTGTGTAGCTCCATATCATCTTCTACAATTGCAGGAAATAAGTAAGTTTTGCTCTTAGTAAGTTTGAGAATGAATTTGTGTGTTTTGAATTGTAACAGCAATTTAGTACGTAATTCAGAAAATAATTTCTATAAGGAATAAGTATTTTTTGCCAAAAGATTCGAAGTGAATTTTGTATGTTTTCAGTGTTTTAAGTTATGTGTAATTAATTACTGTGAATTTGTTTAGTACACAATGTGAAATTTCTGTATAGTATAGGTTTTATAGTTGTGTACACCTTGCACACAGAAAAAGAGGGTGGCAGTTCTATATCTCCCATTCTATTGGATTGATTGTTGAAATTTAACTTGCATTTTCCATGTCTCAAAAGTACGACTTAGGATATATATTAGATTTATATATATATAGCATTATTCTAACATAGGTGTTTTGACGCAAAAATTAGACTTTTTCTGAAAAAACGTACTAATTTTTTAACCTATTTCGATTCTATGACTCAAATTTTGCCTAGATACTAATTTTGTAATTTTTGGTGAGAAATTTATGGAGAAATTTAAAAATTTATCTTGGCATATTTTTTTCAGTTTGGGCCAGTTTCAGTTTGCACTTGGCGAACTTCTTAATTTATAACAAACTTTTTTCCTTTTTTCTTTTCTTTTTCATTGTATACCAATGGAGAAAAGGTCATCAATTATACTTTCAAATAATTTTAACAAAATTTGTTTTGAAGTTTTTTTTTAAACGAAGTGCATAAACCACATTTGGTGTTGTTATAGCTTATAACGAATATGCCAAACTTCAAAATGTGACAAAATGTAAATTTATGTATATTTTAGGAAATTTTGAATAAAAATTGAATTTTAATGACTTTTTTTGCAGGTATACTTAGAAATACATCTACTTTAAGATGATGATAAAAATTTTATAGGTTGTAATTCTAAATTTTTTTTGAAAAATTTGAAAAAAATATTAAAAAATCTGAATTTTAAAAATAAATCATACGAAATGGGCTAATTTTATTTGGAATGAACCCAAATTTCAAAACATGAAAGGAAGAATGAAATAAGTTTAGTTAAAAAAAATAAGAGATAGAGATTAATAAATATGTACCAAATTCAATTACATGGAGGAGCTAAAATTTTGACAAAACTTGGCAGTTTTGCATTATATGAGTTGAATCGAAATACAGAAAAAAATTGGTTTGTTATTTCAAAAAAAGTTTGATTTTGTGTTAAAATACCGATGTTAGAACAATGCTGCATATAAATCTAATATATTTCCTAAGTCATGCGTTTGAGACATGGAAATTGCAAGGTAAATTTTAACAGTTGGTCCTGTAAAATGGGAGATATAGAACTCTCCCCCCTTTTTTTTGTGCAAAGTGTACCATTATTATATAACGTTATAAAATATAGTGAATAATTTAAATTATATATATAAGGATGCATAAGCTTCCAGTTTTAACCTGAGATCACCTTAAAAGAGAGAGAGAGAACTCAAGTGTCTTGTATTCCTCATTTCCTGCTACCAACTTTTTATTAGAACTTTTGGATCAACAGATTATAAGAATTCTTAGCACTAGTTATCACACGTATCCATATCTCATATTTATTTTAAACTAGGATTAATACTATATGAGTCAGTTTTGTTAATCCCTGCATTGAATAGCAATATAATGTACAAATTAGATACTCTATATTTGTGTATTAAGAGCACCATATTATGATGTAGAAAACCTAATCTGCATAGCACATACAAAATTTTACTTCCATATTTTTCTGAATTGGGAAGTATAATATTCTGTATTCTGTAAATTCAGAAAATCTGACTATTGCACATTGTAGGTGAATGAGTAGTGTTTATTATGTTGTCGATATGTATAATTTCATATTTTCACCTGGATCTAACATTTAGGTTAATGTTCAAACTCATTGAATACATCAATTGTCAGGAAGTAACATAAGGACTTATATGTCAGGAGAATGGACTAACAATGTAGTTGTTAACCTTCATGGCTTTCTGCATGTTATAATACATAATATGGGTTCTTTGAAAAATACTTTCACTAGGGTGCACTTTGTGAGACACGTATTTTTTCCTATTACTTCATCACCCTAGCCTTACAGTAAAAATAGTTTTAAGGAAATAAAAAATCTTTCTACTTATAAATTTCCATGCCAGTTGGTAAAGCTGATAGTTATTCCTACAGTGATGAACTGTAGTTCAGATTCCTGGTAAAACATGGATGTTTATGACTATAGTGACTTTGCAGCACTTACATGTTAAGCCAGGCCTGTTGAGAGATTAATGCAGAGAAAGAGGAATATGAGTCTTGACACTCAATCTTTTGGGGGCTTTAGATTGAAATTATAACTTAATCTTCATATGCTCTGCTGTAATTAAATAATTGTTTCAAAGTCTTTAATTTGCAAATTTTATCAGAAGCCTATAATTTACTATTTAGATCATGAGGGGTTCTAGTGGAAGTTGTAATCTTTAATTTTGTGTGTTATATCAAGACTAAAATCCAGTATATACTTTGGAATGCACCCATATGCGAGCATACATAGGCTTCTAAAGGTATGCAAGTACAATTTAAAAAAAGTATCATACTTGGTTGAGTAAAAAAATGAAATACCCGAAAACAATTTTCTAAATAAATAAGTTTTTTTTTAAAGTATGAGTTTAATTAACATTAGTATGTATTAAGTTATTTTATTTTAAGGCTTCATAATGGTATATAACAAGCCTTCTTTTCCTTATAGGTTATTTTGTGATAGTTCTCAAGCTTGTTTAGCAGAAAATCATCCCTTGTTCAGTCTATATCCTTCTTTAGATCAAGCTTTTTTCTTTGACGATTTATCAGAATCTGATTTAAGTTTAATTTCTGAGAGATTTGCATTAAAGGTATTCAGTTTTTATTTGTAATTTTTCTTTCATTATATAATAATATATAAGAATTTCCTAATAAAAAGTATTTTAGTGGTACTCACATGTGATACTAACTTCCAAAATGGGAAAAATGTGTTAATTTACAGTATTACATTGTTTAGAAAAAATATGATTATTTATCAGAATTCTACTCTTAACTCTTATTGAAAGTGGAACTATTGGATTATTTTAGCATTTACTCATTTAAAAACTAGAATTTTGATATACTTTGGATATATCCTGTTTTGCTTAATTTTTGTCTTTTTTATATTTGTTTATCTTTTTAGGGTTTGAATATTCAGTATTTTCATAAATACAATATCAAGATTTCATCTGATATGAAAACTATGTTATTTCCATTTGATTCATTAAGCAGAGAATTTTCAGCTCTTCAGTCCATATCTTATAAAAATGATGATGATGGAGAAAGAGTTGTATCTGATATTAAACCCACGTAAGTAGTAAACGTCATTTTAAAACTTTTAGATTTTAAGAAAGATTTCACTTAATTTTCCTTTATTTTTAAATGTGAAATGGTATCTTTTTATTAGGTAAGTTTTGAAAAATCATAAAGACCAAGAAATTCTTGAATCATTTAACCCTACTGTGTAATCATATGCCTTCTTTTAGAATGGAATTATGATGATCATAAATGTGCTTTCAGTTTCAGATTTATATCTTATTAAAAGAATATGAAACTTATTTTCTTACATCAATATGTGATGGCAATGTCTTTTACCTGCATTTATGAACAATGTCTGAAGAAACTGTTGGGTTTAATTTCACACAAACAAGTATTCAAAGTGTAAAGCTTTTATTTAAAAAGAGTTTAGTGAGTTCGAAGCTTGCTGTTATGGAAGATTTACAATTGAATATAAATAAAGAAATTGAAGTTCTAAAGACAAAATTTCATCTGCCCCTGATTTACCTGTGCCTGATGGTTTGATGCTAAAATTTTCTTAGATGTTTAGATGTATATAAACAAATGTGTATCTATAAAGAAATGTTAATGAAATGAAATAAGCATTAAAAGAGGAATAATTTTTGTAGGAGATAAGAAAAATCTATATGGCAAATTAAATCTAAAGTATAATAGTTTGATGTCTAAAATTTATGTCTAAAATTTAAAACTGCAAAAAACTTTTCAAAGTACTTTCTTAAAAAAAAATTAGAATGCATTCAAGCTCGGATTTCTCAGATTTTGTGAGAAGAGGGGGGATGAACTGAAGGTTTCTGGTGTAATAAGGTGTTTAAATTGTGATAAATTTTAGATTAATATTGCATAGAAAGTTAATGCCATAAAAATATAAACTGTTTAATTTAAAGCTTTTAAATTAAACGTACAAATTTTATCAAAACTTAAATAAATTTATTTGCTGAAATATGCAATAGAAATATTAACTGCAATACACTTTAGCGAAAAGGATCCATTAATAAAGTCTGACATATAAGTCTTTTTGGGACTGGATAGCTTTCTATAAGTGGTAACTGAGGAGTGTATTACTGATCATATAGACTTCAGCATCAGTATTTTCAGATGACTTTAAAAAGATACATAATGTGTTAGAAGTTTTCTTTTTTTTTTATTTTTACTGTCACGTTTTTTAATCATCCTGTAATTCTACTTCACCATTGCTATCTGATGGAGTTTTTATATTTTGTCACAATTTCAGTATTTGTTAAAAGTCTCCTATGTTGCAATTCAAGTGTTCACTTCGGAAAAGATTTCAAATGAGATTTCAAGTTTTTATCGCTTTTCAGAATTTTCTCTGTTCTGAAACTATGTTTCCTTATTGAAGTTCAACTGTTTCACTGTTTTGAGTTTCTTATTTACTATTCTGGCTGTTAAAGTCTGTTTCAAAGAAACATTCTTTTATTGTTTCTCTTGTGACATTTCTTCAAGTGCAGTTGTTATCTATGGTATCTAGGATATTAATGGAAAAGGGATTTACTTTTTTCAGTAACATCTATGATTGAAAGTTTTTACCTTGACTAAAAGTTAATACCTTGATCAAGAGGTTGTAATTTTGTTGTCATTTAAGACAATATCATAATAAAATTTTTCTCTGTCACTACTACAGTAGATGCCACTTAATATGATCTCAGTTAATGTCAGCATTCAAATAATGTTATGAAACAGCTGATGCCCTGGATATATATAAAAATATAAAAAATATTTCATTATTATGATCAAACAATTCAGTTAATATAAGCACAATATTTGAATGCTATATGAATATTAAAGAATAAATTTTTTTAAATGAAATCAAGTCGCCAAATAAGATCAAAATATATTATAAATCAAAACAGATTATAGTGACAGAGAAATGCTGCCAAGTAAGAGAATAAGCCATCAACAAGCTTGGTTTCATTTTTAATAAATCATTTAAAACTAAGAAGAAAAAAAAAAGAAAGAAACTGAAAGCTTTCAGATTTTATGTTACTTCCAAAGAGGTATTTTTTTTTAAACATTTTGTGTGTTAACTTTATCTATTAAACATCATATTCTTTGCACTTAAACCATAAAATTCTATTCAACAGCTGTATCACAAAATAATTTAAAAAGAGCATGTCTTTAGAATTTCCAATACACAGTCTCTTGCGCTGGAGATAAAAATGTGGTTCCCCCCATACAGTCTTGCCATTGCTTGCTTTGAAATTGAGTTTGTTAATAAAAAATTCATTAAAGTTTTATAAAATAGATAATAAAACAAATTCCAAATTCAGGCTTCCAGATGTCCATATTCAAGTGTTATACAGAATTTGATGTCTCTAGGTACTATTGTCTTTTAACAGTGTGATAAACATGCATATTTATAGTTTCTTTATTTTTTAATTTCCTTAAATATAATGCAGGTGTTGGCAGTGATTTGAAAAGTGAAATGTCGTTTATAGTGATCCAACACAAAATGCCAAAACAAAATTTAAATTGCCTCTTTAGGCTAAAAAAGGCAACTTTAGTTAGGTTTAGTTTTTGAGAGCATTCAGACAGTCTGCTTTCAGAAGCCCCTCTCCCAAGAGAATAACCTCCAAAATTCCCTCTCTTTTCCTGGCTTTGGGGGGGGGGAAGAAGAGAAGAAAATCCATGAAGACATATACTAATGTCACTTGTTTTGCATAATTTAAAATTTTATATAGTCATGTTCTCTTTCAATGAGGGATGCCCTCCCAAATATTAATGTAATGTTAATTAACTAAACTTACTATGCTTTCAGTACTAGGAATCTAAAGGTGATGTTCTGCTAGCTTTGAAATGTTTGAATTACCCATTGCTAGTTTCAATTCATTGATATTGTATTTATTTCTTTTACCAAACACATCTCTTTCTCTCATAATTTTGATCAGTTCAAACTCTTTTATCATGGAAAAGCTCAAACCATTTCCGTTATACACTATTTCACATCCTGGTATTTCAATTTTCAGATTGGCATTACTTTTTTCATCATCTTATTATGATAGGTTATATATAATTTCTGATTGCAAGAGTACTTTGAAATACCCCTTTCTTTAAAGCAATTTTTTTTGTTTAAAAATTTTAAATTTCATAATTTTTCTCTACTGGATGCATATTTACTTTTTCTTTGATTTCTGCCATATTGCTTTGAGCTCAAGATACACTATTAGGAAGCTGAACATTTTGACTTTTTTGAGAGATTTAAAATTCAGCAAATAAGCAATTGCAGACTGGGACAGATTTTAGCACTTTCTGTTTATCTACATTTGTGGTTTCAGCTGTGTTTGGGCACATTTTCGAGTATACACGTTGCAAAGTTAGCTTGTGCGTGCATATACTACACCTGTGAACTAAAGCATGAATTGATGCACTTTAAAATAATTATTTTGCTGATCAGTCTTTTTTCCAAAGTGCATTTTTTGTCATAATAGGACTGTGGAATTTGTCTTTTTATTATTATGTATGAATAGAACAGTACTTATAAAGTTGCCAGTCTTTTGTAAGAGGGCAGATAATTAGAAAATACCTAATTTTAAATAAAATTTACCACTTTTATTAGTAACCTAACATAGGTTTATTTTTCAGGAGGAAAAAATTCTTGCAGACTTAGGAAGAGCAACAATCAGATTTACTCATATAGATGATAAATGAGCAGAACAAAGAGAAAATGATCCTAGTGCCAACTTTGAAAAAAAAATAGTTATGTGAAAAAGTTGAGATGTAAAAATTTTGAAATTCTTGGGAAGAACTGGATTTGATTGAATATCATTACCTAAAAATAATAAATTTTTATGAATATGAAAGGTTTAGTAGCCATTTTTAGCGTAACAGGATAATCCTAATAAATGAAAACTAATTTATTTTTACTCTAAATCTTAGGCTTTTAAGATTTGTTCTTCAAACCTTTTTCTCCCCCTACTGGAATTGATTCGTTTGTAATTAGTTGCCACTCAGTTATTTGAAATTGATTGCCTTTATAAGGAATTTTCTACCATTATTATTGATAAAGCCTTTGAAGTCACCTTTTTACACATAAAAGGACATTCTGTTGACAGAAATAATTGCTGGAATCCCGCTTGTGCTTATTTTGGTAACAAAATTATTCAGATATTTTTACAAGTTTGACTCTCAGATCATTTTTCTCTGGCGTTTATCGTATTTATTCTTCAGTTCTTAAAGTTGTCATCTCTGATTTTAATTCTTGAAGGCATTTTTAAATGAATGTTGTCAAACTAAATGAAAAATGAAATTTAACAGCAGAGAACACAAGTTTTGTAAATGGAAAGGAGAAAAAAATTAAAACTTTATCAGTTAATTATAATTAGTTCCTTAACCATAAGTTAAAATTTTTGTTCTTCAAAAATTGCCTTTAAAGCTTCCTCACTTGGTGAACTAGATTACTTTGAAGCTTTTGATATTCACAAAAATTTACTTTCTTTAATTAATGACATTAATTCCATTTCCTAGTGATTTTAAAATTCTAATGTTTTATATTTTTCATATTTCATTATCTCTTCTCTTGGTAGATGGTATTACATTCATTTTCTGTTTGCGCTATGCATTAATTTTATTACAAATTTGATTATTGCTCTTCCCAAAAATCTTTAAAAAATAGGCATACGTTAAATTATCCTTGAAATTATTAATTTTAATCAAAATTTATGCCAGTTTAAGTTTGCCACCTGCTTTTTTTTTTTTTTTTTTTTTTTTTTTTTTATGGTTTTACATTAGCATGTTTCTTTTCTCATTTAATTTTCTGAAAGAGTTGATTTTTCTAGAGAGAAAGAGATGGATGAGAAATTATAGCTCTCTCTGATTAGTCACATTGCATTAGATATGAAGGTCATAGGGAAAGCTGCATAGAGAGCGTTATTGCAGGCTTTGGAGATTTTGCATTTTAGAATCTACAGAAACAAAGAATCACCTCTATTGGTGTAAGGTGGCTATTCTTAAAATTTTTCTTCATTGAAGGTGCTTCTTAATTATGAATAAATGAATAAAATATGGAATGGAATTATGAATAAATCAGCCATCATGCAAGTAGGAATTATTTCCAAAGAAAATTTTTTTCCAAAAGAAAGGGATATAGATTCAGCATATTCATTCCTCTGACAAAGGAATCACAAATTCAAGATTGTAAGGATTTAAAAGGCAATACTTCAAGATAGGTGAAGGAAAATACATTGACTAATGCTGAAAATTTGAGGGTTTTGGGGGGGGGGCTTAGTGAGGGATTTGGGTAAAGAAGTTTAAACTATTAAAATTTCTCTGTAGTACAAAGTAGACAATTTCCAAGAGCTCATTCCAGTTTTTATATTCCAGATATTATTTATAGACAACCTCCCAGAGATTTAGATTTTTTTTTTTTATTATTATTATTATTATTATTATTTGTTTGTTTGTTTTAATTGAATATACAAAGCACAGGAGCATGATCTGCCAAAGGAAAGAGATATTTTCATTGAGGGCTTTCCAAAGGGAGTTAGTTCATATATGCAATTAAATCTAAAGGAAAAAAGTAGTTATCTACCTAAACAAACTCATTTCTTCATTTATGTAGTTTTGCATTTTTTAATACAATTCAGAATCACATAATAAAAGTGCTAACTCGTTTTTACATTTAAAAAGTTTCTGTCACCACTTCATTTATGTACATGTAAAATGGATATACGATATGAGACTTGGCTAAAGCATAGGATTAAACAGTAGTTTTAGAAACATGTAACTACAGCGATATGATATAAAATAAATGTAATAAGAAAAGCATGTTTTGTTTGACTGTTTCTGTTATTTATTTGAAGCATGTTTTATTTGAATTTTTTGGCATTTAGTACAACATGGGCTGATCAATTTATGAAGCATGTGGATAATTTACTAAGTGTATAGATTTTAAAACCAATCAGAAATTCTCACTAATGTATGCAAATGCCAAAAACATATTTTGTATTTTTGTTGTCAGTCTAGAAATTGCTTTACGTGTTTCATCTATTCATATGCAAAATTTTACATAAATTATTTATGAACAATTAGACAGTCATTTTTTGTTTTATGTAAAATTATATTTTATTTTTATTTTGTTATTATTTCTATATTTTTTAGTGAAATTGTATAATATTAAAACTTTATCTCAAGCATGCTTTGAGTAAGGATTTTTCTTTTGTGGTATAGAAATGGGATAGGAGATTGTTAAGATTATATGTATTTATCAATTTAATATATTGTTTTTCCTTATGAGATTTAAGGAATTCTGAATTTGTAATATTTCTGATAGTGAAATGTTACAACATCATCATTTGCCAATACCAGTTCTTTCTCTGTAAAATGAAAATGCTTAGTATCTTAAATGCCACTTTTATTAAAAAAAGGAAGAGCTCTTGTAATTTGATTCAGACTTTGCAACAGTACTTCCTTGCTATAATTGTATGCATGAATACGTTTGGTTTTTTTCAAAAGCATAAAAATAATCATTTTCAAGTACCTGTTTAAGCATTAAAAATTTGTCATCAAGGGAGATTTGATATATTTTTTAAAATGGCATTTTTTATTTACATCTAATTTAATTCTTGTGATTAGTTATGTATTTAATATGAAGTTATCACCTTTTATAAGATTGATTGTTAGCATTATAGAAATATGATATATATTGTAATATGAGTTACTTTTTAAATTAAATATAAGATAGGAAAAAGAACAAATGCTGCATAGAACAAATGTAAAATTGTCCATGTTAACTAAGAAATAGCGTTACAAGATATGAACATTAAGATCTGATGTGTTCTGTTTGTTATTCTGTGTTAAATGCCAGGAATTTTTCTTTAGATGTTAACCTGCAGATGGCTGTAAAATTTGTATGCCAAAATGCTATAGGCTTGTAACCACTGTCCTTGGATTTTGCATTAAATTTAAAGTAGCAGGCTGCTTGAAAATGTAACTCTTATGGTATATTGTATAAATACAATGGCTTCCAAATGTTAAGCACACAATGGTGAAATCAACAAGCATGAAAAAATAACGCTTTCATTAACACTAAATTGCATAAGGCAGCGGATGTGTTTATACATAAAAAGAAGAATATCCATTGACTCCATGGCTTTCAAATATTTTGCCATAGATAAAGGGGTGAATACTCAGAATGCATGTAGGATATTGAAAAACCCAATGTTCTGCATGAAAATCCTCTGCATTCTGAGTACATGACTGGTATGTCATGATTTTACTGCTGATGTCTTTCTTTACTCCTTTGAGGAAAACACTCTTGAAGTTTCTAAAAGGAGTTTTCTCATGAGTGCTTGTTTCTGCTAACTTATGTAGCAGCAAGTCATTTTTTCCTTACATAAAATGGGAAGGCTGTTTAGAGGCTGCTGTCTTTGTACAAAATGTTGTAACACCCTATACTGCTTTGTGCTAACTTTTGAAATGATTGGGTTATTTCGAAATGATTGGGCTTTTCCTGTGATATCTAGTTGTAGAAATTCCTGAAAAATAGTGCCTGTGGAAGAAGCAAATAATTTTGGCCTAAACTGAAAGCAAGTGAAACATATCGTGTTGCTGCTGTTTCTCAAATTCTGTACTGTACTGGTGAACACGCTGTGACATTCTTTGAATTGGGTGAGTAAAATGCACACAGAACAAATGCTGTGATTAAGTAAAATTTTATGTTCCAATTTGTGTTTCTTATTAAGTGTTTTTTTTTAATCTGGTGGTTGAAATTTGAATTAATAAATTTTATTGCAGTTTTCTTTTATCCATGTTCCATGTAATGTGTGTACCAAGTTTAATGAAATACATCGATTGTATACATCAATCGGTCTCTATATTAGTCTGGATAATCTGTTAATTTTTTAATCATAATTATCCATTATGATGACGATGATTATAACATAAGATTGTTTATTTTAGTGACTGTAAGATATAATTGGAATCAATATTGTCAATAGATAATTTAAAGGCAAATAACAAATTAAAAATATTTTTGAATCAAAATCAGACAAATTTTGCTTTTGTAACGTATTAAAAACATAAAAATCTATTCGTTTTCTTCTAAAATATTGTATATTATAACGAGTGTTTTAATTGTGAAAGGGAATATATAATAGAGAATTTAAGTTATAGTCATCTATGGACATATGCATATCATCATAAGCTTCAGACTACAATTAATTTGTTCCAAATGATTTATTGTTTAAATAACTTAATAGTAAATGAAAATATTTTGTATATATATATAGTAAAACAAATAAAAATGAAACTATATTTAGAAATGTTTATTAATAATTTATGAAATATGAATTCTGTAGCTGTTCCTGCCATGTATTAATAAAAATATCAGGTTCATGAAATATTAGCAGCATTTTGCTAGCTGATTTTATTTGCTGTTCAGAAGTCTAATTTTAATCAATCATTGTAATATCCACAAAAGTAAGCAACCAATAATAGCCTAGATTTATAAAAAATGTCCTTGAATTTTTAAAATTTTTCTATGATTTTGGTATTTAGTGACTAGTGTACCAAAAGCGTGAAGATTGTCATAAAAGCAAGTATATTTTAAGAAATCTGCATTTTAAATTATTTCTTATCCATTAGTTTTTCTAATGTAAGAATCTGTGTATAATTATTATTATAATAAATTTTGTGATGCTGTAATATATATATGTGTGTGTATGTATATACTGTATATTATTTAAAATTTTTACGCTTCAAAATAATATTTCTATACTGCTTTTAAATAATTTTTTACTGCAATAGAAATCTAAATAATTTTAAATACTGACTAAAATTTATTCCAATAATTTATTGTTTTAATTAAATTTCTGTTTGCTGGAGATAATATACGAGAAACCTTTTCTAATAATAAATAATTGATCTATTACTTAGCTTTAGTGTAAGTATTTGGCTTTTTAAATTGCTTGTATAATTTACATTTAAAAATATATCTCTGTATAATTAATGTTTTCCATCTGAAAAATGTAATTTTACATTTTCATATGTAGGATATCTTGGCTTAAGAGAGTTTTGCAGTTCATGTTCTTGATTCATCTTTAAACGTCGTATGTCTGTTATCTTACATTTCAGAAAAGCATGAAATATTACTTCAATAACAAAGAGAAACTGCTCATTTGTTTAATTTAATGCACACTTATAAAACAAGAATACATAGTTGATATTTTGTGATATACCGATTTGTTTTAGCATGTAGAATATGACATTTTTTTAAACCTCTTTAAAACACACTTCCAAAAGCTAATGTATTGCAGTACAAGAAGCAGCAGTGAATAATATCTCTGCAGCAAATAGATGGCTTTGCAGTGTGTTTTCTGACTCAAACCAACACAATGAGTGCATCATTATAAAGTTAGCAGTCAGTCAGTACATCATGACAATGTTGGCAGTCAGGTTTACCAAGATCTGCATAAAATCTTTATATTGCCAGTGCTAATCAAGGCCATCCGGTGGCAAAAATTGAAAATATATTTATTCTCAGAACACTGTATTAAGAAAAGAGTTATTAATATTTTTATTCAATTCTCTGAATAAGCAAAATTGAAAATTTTTGAAATTTGTATTCATTTTGTAGGAAACTAAATTCTGCAAAATTTATCAGTTTTCTCTTTTATTTAGGTTAAATGATCCAGCACTTTTTGGTTGGTCTTTAGTTGGAAGTAGTGAAAGAGTAGTAGTTGTAACATCTGATCCTCTTGATGCTATTGCTGTAAACCAAGAAACTGATCTACCTGTGATTTCATTGCCATATGATTTCAAAAATTTCTCTCCAGATGTAAGTACTTTTTATAGTTTCCCCCCCCTTGGTATTAATAAATATATATATAT
>KK119009.1:659980-736309 GCA_000611955.2 Stegodyphus mimosarum
TATGTAAAGTGCATTACTTCAACAGGATGCTGGAAAAGGCTAAAATGTTTATTTTCTTAAATTCTTTTCCTAGACATGTATTTCGAGTTTTACGCTTTCTCAAAATAAGGTAGTAAACTTTATATAAGAATTGTAGTACTGATATGAATGATATCTATTTTTTTATATCGTTACCATGGAATAAAAGGCCTACTCCCTGGCCTGTTTGTTACTAAATACAGAATATTTTTTTGCTTTGAGGTAAAATTTGTAGAGATATTTGACATAGAATTTGCTGGCTAAAATCATTTTTATTTCCTATTATAAAAAAAGACATTTTTCAGCCAAATTTAGAATGCAATCATAAAATATAAATTACTTGTTTTAATGGTTCATAGTTCCATATTGGATAATATTGGTCTAGGGAGGAGAAACGGGATTTCTAAATCCATATGTAGTCATTGTTATTATTTGATGATACACCTATTACAAAAGTACTTTTATTTACAGATTCATTGTAAGTATTTAGTAGTAAATTGCATCATTAACTCATTCTCTGAACCTAGTATTATAAATTAGTTCCCAATAATGAATTAAAAGCTGAATGACATTTCTAGCATTTACTTATTCATAATTTTACTTTGAAAGTTCTTTTAGTATTTAAAGTTGCGGGTAATTTGTTTTAGAATTTTAAATTTAACTTGCAGTCTCACATTATTATTCAAAAAATCCTTGTTTTATTATCAAGGTTATTTATAATTCTGCAAAACATTTTAAAAAATCCTTAAAAGTAAATTATGCAACCAATACCAATTTCTATAGTTCTAAGATTAAATTTTTTTACTCATTTTTCAAATACTGAATATTTCCACCATTGCAGAAATGACAGACATCTGGCTATAATCCATTTCATCCCGTACACATGCTAGCATATCATGGTTGATCACAGGTGCAATATTAATTGAAAAAATCTCATTAGTGCATACAGACACAGAGGGTTTGGTTTAGTTCATTATGGCAAAGCATACTAAGGCTATCTGCCTAAGGGGATGGATGCCTATGTGGAGGACTTTCTAAGAAAAATTCACTCATGTACATGTTACACATGGGGAAAACCACGAAAACACCCATGCAGCCATCCCGTTCACCCGAATTCGAACCCAGGTTGGAACTACCAGTATTCAGCGATTTTATTTCTCCACTGTTGGTGGACTCAGTATCTTTAAGAAACAAACACCCACAAAAAACACACATCCTGACTGATGCTACAGTAATAACTTTATCTGAGGATTTAACTTATCACTTCTGGATGCTGTAGAAAACAAGCACTGCCTTTTAGCATTTTGCTTGAAATAATAACCACACAATTAAAAAGGCAATATTTCTGCATATTCTAAAACACACACACACCATTAAAAAAAAAAAGCAGTTTACTGGAGATGAGTTTTTTTTTTTACTTAGATCACCTATGCATGGAAAAATTGGTTCATTACACATATTACTTCAGGGCTGGCATATTAATATCCTTTTCAGTTTTAAATAAAGCTATATAAACTACCAGGGCTTGAGAGCTCAGATGGCCATTTGTAGTCAGATTAGGTTTAATGCTGGTAACAGGCACTCAGCTGCTCCAGATTGCTTTGAACAAACCAGTCATTTATTTTAAAATGTAATGTATGTAAGTGCCTCTGACATGATTAGAAGCTTTATTTCCTGTGTTTGAGGTATTGAATTATTTTAATGAATATTGGTTACTGACTTATACAGATGTCGTAAACATTATTCATTTAATCAACAAGAACTCTTTATAAAATGTAAATAATCCAGTTTAGTTGTGTGCTCAACATTAATAAAAAAACTCCAAGCCTTATGAGAAAAGAGCTCACAATCTAAATGACAAGTCATCACCTGTTAATTTAGATCTACCAGATAATATTTAAGCACTTAAAGATTTCTGTTTTATTATATATTATATTTTTCTATCATCTAATGAATGGAAGTAAATGAAGAATTAGTTTTAAATGTAGTTTATTCATCAAATAGCTGCTGCAGGTAAGGGCTTTTATTATCTTTGCAAAACACAAGAATGACTTTGATTTTGACAGTGAAACACACTAATTCAGAATGTTCGGATAGCTATATGTTTAGTTATCTTAGCACACCGAACTAAAGTAAAAGCAAGATAAATGTCTCACTTTATAATACTAGTCATATTAGCAGTGTAAGGAATGCAGTATAATGAGCAAATGTGAACAAATTCACCGATTGCTGAATGGTTCTATTCATAGTAGTGGATTGAACTTACCAAATATTTTCATGAATTTTTTTCTTATGTGTAATTTATCTTTCAGTTTTCAGTTATAGTTAGAGAAGCCTATGAAAAATCTCTAGTTTCCAAGTCATATGACATCTTACGTTCAGTGATTAGTTGTTAAGCATCGTCATGACACTCATAATAGCTAAAATATTTTCTTCACTTGATTTATATACTTTATTTGTTAGTACTTATGTAATAACTTTTATAATAATAAACCGAAGATACATGATGCAGCAAAATCCACATAACTGAAATAGTAAACAAACTATGACTAAACATTAAGCCTGAAAAGTAGTCATATTCATTTTTACAAGACAAAAAAATTATTTTTATTTTTCTTTGTTGATAATAATTTATTTGCTTGCAAAAATAATGTGCTTTGAAATCTTTATTTTGAAGATGACTTAAGAATATACTTTCATCGGTGGATTACAGCAATTAAAGTTTGCCCAATGCTGACAGATTTCCCTGAATATGGAACACAAATATGAATATTTGATTATATATTATAATATGAATATATAATGCAAAGTCCAAAATCCTGACTTGTCAGGACTTTTGATTTTTGGTGACTTGGGATGTTTCCTGATATTAGATCATTAATTTAAATCTAGTAAGATGACAACAGAAATTATAAAATTTAAAATAGTGTGTTTTTTGAAGTAATGAAGTATTCATTCTTTAGGAAATTAAAATTTACCCCCCCCCCACACACAAAATTATTTATTTGCTTTATTAACACTTTTACAAGTGTTAATAAAGCTTTAGCTTCATTTTATGTGCTAATAATTTCTCTTTAATTCTCTAGACAGGCATAATTTCTTGCTGAGTTACAAAGTTCTGTTGTTCAAGTCTGTAGTTACAGTGTCTAAAATTCCCACTGAATTGTCAAGCGAAATGTTTTCACTCTCAGCAACCTCTCTGTCCACCTTCTTCACTATCAATAATGATATGTGCTGGTTTTAGAACCATACTGCAGATTTTGCCATCCACTGTCTGATGAGTAGGGCATTGTCATCACAATGAAAAATTTTTGTTATATTTTCATTTATTATCATTTCTTCAAATTTCTCTTGCAAATCCCATTAATTGAAAATTTTGTTTTTTGTTTATGATATTTGAAAACTTTCAGTTATGGCTATCATCATAATGCTTAGCCAGCAACACCTGTATACTATTGGCGATGTATCATAAAATTAGTAATTGAAGACATGTTGTTCCGCTAAATTGTCTTGTTTCTATGACACGATGACAAAGTTAAGCTTGAATTATATTATTTTAGTTATTTATTATACTAATGCCTATTTCCTGCACAGGCTTATCTGAGCCTCAAATAAATGAATTCTCACATAGACTTATGGCTTGTGGGATGCTGTGGGTTACCACTGTGTTGTTGAGTGGTGGCAGGTAGTGCATCTGACTCATGAGGACCTCTCTAGCAGAGAGTTTAAGGTCTCTCTAGTCAATAGTTCAGGAGCCTTTTGAGGTCTTGTTCCGATGGAAAAAATCTTCAGACTGATTTTGCCACACCTCTTTAATTTTTCTGTCGTATTTTACATCTTCTAATTCATTATATCTTGTACAATATCAGAGGAAAAACAAAATCACTGATTCGTCAGCCCTCCTTAAATTGAGAGGCTTTCACGACAGACACGGTGCAGAACACTAATAAAATATCTTGACACTAGTCATGAAGATATGTCTGTTGCACTGTTAACTGGAGCAAATTATTGCATCTGCGATGTCAGAAACATTGTGTGATACATCGTAAAAGCTTGGAAGCAGTCACTTGTGGAGACCTCACACACAATTTTCTCATCTGTGTGTGGTCTGTCGCAGGCTTATCGAGGACGGGCACTAGACTTTTATACCAGGTGCAATCTAAGTAGGTCCTAAATTCTGCCAAGCACCTCCTTAAATTCTAAATATTTTTCATCCCATTTCCTTCCCTAAATTCTAAAAATTTTGCTTTCCCTAAATTCGTCTAACTAGTGTGCATGCACCAGCTCTGGCACCTCTCCTGGGCGTATCTGAATAACAAATCAGTTATTCTCAATTATGACAGCATTAAATGTAATCTTTTGGCCTATCAGTGTCATTCACAAAACCAATTTTTAGTATATGGAAAAAAAATTTTTGTTAAATTTCTTCTTGTTAACAAACTTAACATTTTGAAGTTCAGTTAGTTGAAGTCTTGAATCACTGCCTAGCATAATGTCAGCATTAAAGGCTGCTATACTTCCATGCTGTTTGATTTTCAGTTATTAATATTAAAAAAAATTTTTTAGACATTCCTGCGAGTTGTTTGTCAAGCTTCTGTGTGCGGTATAGTCATGCGGTGGTGAAAGCAAAAAATAAATAAGTAAATAAATAAATAAAAAATAATAATAATAATAAATAATGTTTCACCAGAATGGCATCAAAGTATTCATGTCCTGGAATTCAAAAACTAATACATGGTCCTAGTATCAATGATATTTTGATGTAAAATGTTTTTGTCTATGACATATGCCAATAAAAAGTGAGCTGTGATGGCATATTGATCATAAGATTCATGCTAATAAATGATTGTTTCTTTAACCTTGAGGTATTTTATTTAGTGTCAAAGTTAAGTTAAGAATCGAAACACTTTACGTGTTTTATTATGAAAAAATATCGAATGCGCATGCATAAAGCATACAAAAAAATTCTAAAAAAAAAAAGAGGGTTGCTGGTGGTCTGGAGGTTCAGCTTTTAGATCATTCTGTACATTAAATGTCCAAATTTTGGACTTTGTACTGTACTACTAAAAATGGAAGATAAATATATTCTAATTAAGTTGTATGAAAATCTTGCAATGTATCCGAGATGAAATTTTGTGTTCTGCGAGGATTAATAATTTTTTTGCCATCTAAGGTAGCAAATGAAAAGTTGTCAAATGCTGTCTATCGAAAGTTAATTTAATTATTTTCTTGTGATTCAAATAAAAAAATAAAGTAAAATTAGAAAATTTTTAATTTTTAAATAAAATAGATATTTAAAAATAACATCCTTGAAAATGAACGAATGATTTCCCATCATGGATTAGAAAGAAATCTCACCAAAGTCAAAGTGAATATTACCTCGGCTCTAGTTAATTTAGATAAACGAATTCTGTAAAGCTTTTAAAACGTGGTGAGTAATACAGTACTTTTAAGGCTAATTTCAGAATGAAGTTCTGCATATGTACATCACTTTCACAAGGAAAATGGAACACACTGTAATTATTAATTTCATTTATTATTTGCTGATTTTTTAATTCATGTAAGATCATTTAATTCTTACAAAACAAAAAGACTCTATAAAAGATTTATCTTGAAAATTGTATTAAACAGTTTGGCAAGTTTGTGTGTTTTAGTTAATTAATTTTTTAAATTCAAGTGTACATTTGCTTTTTATTTTACCTTTACAATTATTTTTACATGTAATCTTAAATTTTAAAACTAATGTCACATGTAAATATGAGTCATTATGAAATTTTAAAATTTTAGATACTTTCTGCATTAAAGCCATTTGCTAAAGTTATTTTCTGGTTGAAACCACATTTACATGATTGGGAAACACATAAGATTCTTGGAAATCATCTTGGTAAAAGTGCCTTTTTTATTAGGTAAGATTAGAATTTTATCTTTTTTTTATAAAAAATGTATTTTAGATGTTTCAGTATCATATATCATAATATATTAAAATTATTATAGGCCAAGTGATTTTCAGTGTGCGCTGTTAAGCCTCCAGAATGATTTTAATTTAAGACATATTTTGCAAGAAGCTTATCCAATGCATGATGAAGATTTAGAAACATTTGATTCTTATGTAGGCGAAATTCTTGAAGAATTAACAGGCTATGAAAAGTCTGTTGGTTTGAAGGTAAAATTTTTAAGTTCTTAAAAACTTTTATATTCGTAATTGTGAAATTTTTATTTGTTGCCAATAATTTTTCTGTTAATTTGTTCGGCAACTACTTTATGTATGCCATACAAGAAGATTGTTTTCCTAGATTAATACATATTCCAACAATTTTTTCATCATTTTATTTTATTTTATTTTATTTTTTATTGCTTTAATAAGTAGGTATTATTGAATGATGAGCTAAATATTTACATAACTGTAAGTTTTCTAATACTTAGTATGCCTTTTCCAAATGGGTATTTGATTTCCAGAGATTGTATTATAATACGTTAAAATGTATAGTTATGTTGTTTCTCTAAAACTAAGCAATATTTTTGCAGGTATTTAGACATTTCACAATTTTATGTTCTAGCAGTTAGCATTTATATACACAATAAAAGTAAAAAGATTTAAAACCCATTGAATAATTTATTTTGAAACAGGGGGGAAAAAAGGATTTTTTATAACGAAGACTTCTTAAAAAGCATACTATGCCTTTACTGGATATTGAACTTGGAGTTTCAGTATACTGTACTGATATGTCAGCCACTACAAGAACACACAAGGAAAATGTTTTCAATTTCTTACATTCCTTCTCTCCCACCTAATGGGTAAATTAAAGACCCCTTAGTTGCCCAAATTGGTTGTGCATCATTATTTACTTTTAGTTCAAGTGCCACTGTACAGAAATTTGAATGCTTGAAAAGATTAAATACTTGAAGAATTTACTGTGCTTTTATTGGATATCAAACTTGGGTCTGGTACTAGTACGTTGACTATTAATGTAATGGACTGGTATGTTGACTATTACATCTTAAAAACACACTGAATAAATGTTTTTAATTCCTTACAAATATTTTGGAATTTTTGTACTCTTATTCTGTTATAGAAGATGATCTGGAAAAAATAAATAAAAAGACTGCATAACTAAATAATGCTTTAAAATCATGTACAGTTCAAATCAAGTAAAGTAAGTCTCAGACTACAATACTACAATAATTTTGGTTTTTCCAGCATGGGAAATTTCAAACAGTATTCACAAATGGACCTTAATTAAAAAATAACCTACATATACTTTAGAAAAAATCAATTTATAATATGCAGAATTGGCACACAAAGTAACAAAATTGTGACTTCAGCCTTTCTGAGATGACAGTGTGTTCATTTCAGAGTAAAAAATATAAAACTGAATTTCATTAAATACAAAATCTCACATTTTCTCTTATCTTTGCAGTTTGAAACCAGTGCTTTTAAAGTAGTGTTTTCTAATATAAAAAGCCTCTTTTAAAAATTTACGTTTGAGAATTTAACAGACTAACTTGCATATTAGTGCAACCATCTTAGTAGAAATCACTGAATTTTCCAAGTGTACTGGCAACCATCTGCATAATTCCCTGTTACCCTTTTTGTATGTATTCTTTTTATTAGTATATTCGAAGAGTTTCTGTAGAAAAATAGTGGTGTAATGTTGCCTTAAAAACAATTTTAAAAGACGCTCCTGTAGAATTTGCTTGGTGTAAATGAAATTTACAGTATGATTTCTGTCAGAATACAGCGCTTCTTCATAATACCAGTTATTTAATAGTTTCTTTATTTTTGCGTTTTATAAGATAAGCTGAATAAGAAAAAAGTTAATATTATCAATTCTTAAGAAAATGCATTTACAGACGACTGTCTTTTTTTTTTTTTTTTTGCCTACTTCTGGGATGAAGATGAAAAGAAATTGTTAGTTTTGAAATCAAAGTATCATTTATTTAAAAGGAAAAAAGCAAATTTCATTCATATCTTAAGGAAAAATTAATATTTTTCATTTATTTTTTTATTTACTTTCTACATGATCATATTTATGTTTTTGAGGTAATTTTATGTCAGTTTTATCTTTAAAATTTTGATTTTTTGTGTAGTATGTTTAAAAAGAACAACTGTTTTTAATCTGTTCTTAAAGTGATTTCGATGAATTTCTACTAGAAAAATAACTTTGTAAGTTTATTGATTGAGTGTGTGTATAATAATAATAATAATAAGTTGGTGATGGACTTATTTTCTTTGACTAATTTAACTATGGAAAATATTTACTGATTTTTCCCCTTTTATTGAGGCCATGTAAAAATTTAAACTTCAAAATTTTTATTAAAAGGCATTGTCATGTCTGAAAGTCTACCTTATTTGTACCATTTTTTTAACCACAACATAGTGGTGTGACAAAAAGTATTTATGACTAATATTTTTTGAATAAATTCATGGCTAAGTATTTGCTGAACAAATGTTCAGTCAAGAAAACTTTTGAAACACGTTGTATATGCTACTGTTATGAAGTGCCTATGTTTTGAATTTGAGCAGGTTCATGCAAACGTGTATAAAAATGAATATGTTATTGTCCTTTAGAAATCTAGCAATTATTGCTGTGCATTATGTTTATTAATAACAATTTAAATAATGTTATTAATAATTGAAACACTTTTGATAACAGTTTTATGTAATGTTATTAATTAATAAATAAAATGATATTGATATCAGTTTTGTATAATTCTTTTCTCCTGTAGTGGAAAAGATTTTTTGTTTTAAATGAACTTTTGAAAGGCCATCGTAGAGGTGAACTGACAATTTTTTCAGGTCAGACTGGTACTGGTAAAACTACATTTATGAGTGAATATTCTCTGGATTTATGTGCACAAGGAGTGAGTATGTCTCTTGTTACTTTACATAATTTTTTTTAAAAAAATTGTGTACCTGTTTAATCCTTTGTCTAATATTTCAGCGTCCTACTTTATGGGCAAGTTTCGAGATTAGTAACGTAAGATTAATGAAGACCATGCTTTTGCAGTATTCAAGGTAAATCTGCAATTTGCTTATTAATCTGTTATTTAAATACAGTATGCTAAATAAATAAATAAATCCTATTGATTAATCTGGTCTCTTCAGTTACTTATTAGTTTATTTATTTTTCCATTTTCTAAGGTGAAACTGAATAAGAAAAAAGTTAATGTTGTCAATTCTTAAGGAAATGCATTCATTTACAGACTACTATCCTTTTTTTTTTTTTTTGTGCCTACTTCCGGGATGAAGATGAAAAGAAATCATAAGTTTTAAATCAAAATATTATTTATTTAAAAGGAAAATTCATTGCTATCTTGAGGAAAAATTAATATTTTGTCATTTAATTTTTTTATTTACTTTCAACATGATCATATTTATGTTTTTGAGGTAATTTTAAGTCCAGTTTCATCTTTAAAGTTTTGATTTTTTGTGATGTATTGAGTTGAAAATATGGAAAGAATTTATTATATTACAGATATTAGAAAAAGATACACGGAATAAAATAATTACAATAACTATTTTTAGAAGTAATTTTTATAATTTTCATAACTCACAGACTGAGATAAAAAATCATATTTTTTTAGTCAACTATCTACGTAAAACGTAGAATAATTGATTCCCTCCACCATATGTATGCTTCATCACTCGCTGTCATTTTATCAAGCACTTGGTTTCTTTGGTGTGTCATCAAATCTTTTAAATTATCAGTACTAATGTGTTGTTCTTAGTTTTTTTTAATCATTTCTAATGGAGAGTATAAAATATGCAATAATAAATTCTGTCTCATTTTATGCTTATCTGTGGGTGATCTGCAAAACTAAACTGTGAATTAATAATAATTAAAAAAAAAAAAAAACTAACAGTTTTTGTATTTTTTTATTTTCAATTTTTCTTCCCTAAAATTTGTTTTTGTGATTTAAGTGATTAAATTAATAATTATCCACAAAGTAGCTAAGAACTTTTTTAAAAATAGAAAGGGAACACTGATATAATTTAACAGCATATCTGCTTGTTATTGTGCTTTATGACTAATTATGCAAACTTCCTTATGCTCTCAGAAGTGAACTTTTTCTGCTGAGCAGTAAATATGCACTGGCTTCTTCACTTTAGGTTCTAAACAGATCACTCACTCTTTAATAGGATCAAACAAGAGATAGCTAATTGGAGATTTCATGGAGGATGAACTTTCCCTTTAACATGTTTGCTGCTAGGGTAAATATGCAAAATTTCAAAGAAGTCTCTCTAATTTAAAGAACAAACTTCATGTACATTCACTCATCTTCTTAAAATACATTTCCTACTGTAACAGATTATTGTTGTGTTGATTTTTTTTTTCCATGTACATCATTATCCAAATATTCAGAATCGGATATATTTTTTTCTCTCAAGGAAATGAATTCATTTCTACACTCATTTGATGAATAGTCTTCAAAATATTGTAAGGTCTTTATGTGTTAATTTACTCACATCTTGCTTGTTTAAGATAAAAAAGGCCTAGGTAAATTATCATTTACGTTGCTCATATTATGGTAAAACTGAGAAGAGAATTTATGTGGAAAATACAAAACAAAAACCAAAAATGTCAAATTTGTTGCATTTACAATCGCAATGATACACTTCATCTACCAAAGACATAATGCTGTCTAGCATAAAAACAATGGAATTAAATATTAGAATATGACAAAGTTCATAAGAGCTATTTGCCTAAGAGAAGAGATGCTTTTGTGGAGGACTCTCTAAAACAAACTGTATTCACGTTACGGATGGGAAAAACCATGAAATTCAGTCATGCAACCAGCCCATTTGCTGGGATTGAACCCAAGACAAACTATCAGCATCCAGTGGTCTTAACGACTTGGCCACTGGTAGGAGCTATATGAAAACACAGTGTTAACATATGCCTCACCACATGCTGGCACAAAATTGGCTATTAGATGATACCATGGGCAACAAATGGGTTTAAAGCAAAATTTGAGTGTTTTAGGAATGTGCACAGCAGTATTTGTATGAATATTACCATGCAAGATCATAAAAACCATTTGATTGTTTTGATAACATTTGCTTTTAATTGTAAGTGTTTTGGTTTATTAATAGATATCTCACAGTAATAAGTACTGTTTATATGTCACTTTTTCTTCCTGATGATATAATAGTACTGAACCTTGCAAATTCCAAAATGTTACAAGCACTGGCTTTTCTGTGAATGGATGATATTTGGAACTTTTCTTATGTGGCAGTTATGAATGTTTCATTTCCATACTATGCATTCTTGTACTGATGATCCAAACTATACCACTCATGAGGATTTTGTACAAGGTGCCATTTTTATTGCTTTATTGATTACATGCTGTTGGATGTCCAAGCATGCTTTTGCTGCAGCATTGTGAATTTCCATTCTGCACAGATTTTGAGAAATTTTAGGCAATTATGGATTATTTCAGAAGCAGAATCATGATTTATTTCCAGAGGATTTGCCACTTCATCAATAACTACTTATTTATTAAAATCACATCCTGCTCTATATCATATTCATTTGTAGCTCTCGAATTCCTTCTTCATGTTTAAACATTTCTGAATTTTTAAATCAAATCATAGATATTCTTTTGTGATTAAACTTTGTTCATGTATTTTGCTGGGAAATACATAATATACTGTTGCATCTGACATACCATCTGACTACCAAAATCATCAATCCACTAAATGTTGCTTTTCTCTGGTATGAAGAGAAAGCGGAGCAGCCCTGATTAATAGTGAGTCAGGATGACTGTAAGTAATATTGCAACATCAAATTAATTCAATAGCAATAAGATGGATACAACATATAGTAAGTGTAAAGCAACAATACAATGTCATTGTGCATAATTATAGGTTTATTTCTGTATATCTTTCATTCCTGTATACTTTAACCCAGTTTAAAAAAAATGATTTAAATATTTGAATTATAATTGAATGATTGCTTTGTATTTTTTAAAGAAAAATAAATAAATATTTGTTTGCAACAGGTGCCCATTGAGTGAAAATATTGATGAATTTGATTACTGGTCTGAGGAGTTTCGTAAGCTTCCAATGTTCTTCCTTAATTTTCATGGCCCACGCTCTCTGAAAAAGATATTAAAGGTATATGTTTCATTAATGGAAAACCATAAAAAAATTAGAGTTATTTAAATAAATATATTCAAATATCCATTCAGGATTCAGAACACAATATTTTTAAATAAAATTACCATCAAAAGCATGGAGCATTAGCTCTCTGTATTATAATGAACCCAAGCCAGGTAGGAATATGTAAATAGACGATTAGTATAAAATTAACTTAAAATATTTTGAAAAACTCTAAGAAGGTCTTGAAACGTCTTATTTAGATTTTGTTCCGAGTAGGAAAGTTTACATACTTGTGAGACTAACATGCAACAGAGAAGTAACACATTATATTTGTAACTAACTGTCTGATATGATATTCGCCTTTCATATACCATTAAAAAACACCTCTAGCTCAGTGATGGAAGGATTTCCAAAAGTAATTTGTGTTGTTTGACATTAACATACTTTCAGCAAATCTTTTAATTTGTTTAATATAAATGTTTGAGTTTCTAGAGTTCACATTTATTTTTCAAAATATCCTAACGTTATTCAGTTTGGATGCCAAAACATTATTTTATTTCTTCCATTATGATCTTCAAACAGTGCTTGCACTACGGCATGGTACTTCTTAAAAGTAAGTACTTACAGAGAGGAATATCATTATGTAAAAGCATGTGCCAGTGAGGTTTAGGTAACCAAGCATAAAACATTTCCCAACTGAACTTTTTCTATAGCATCATATTTATTAAACTTCTCCGCCAGCTTGTTTTGTTCCACATTACTTCCTACTGCCACAACTGTCCCAAATGAATGATGCATGTGAAAGTCCTTATGGCCTGCATATCATAAGCATAAAAAATGTTGGTGAGATATGTTACATTATGCATTCTGTGCCTCAAACCAGACACAGCATCTTCAACTAGTACTAAAGAAATATTGTCTAACCATGTCTCACCGACATTTCAAGATTTATTTATTTCTTCGATAATTTTTTGAATGTACAACATAGCTTATAGAATAATATGCATACCAAATATTTATTTCAGTCATTTCAGTACACTGAAGGTCCATCTTTTGTGACAACATTTTCTTATTTTTATCCAGATAAATGTTTCTCATAAAGAATTCTGAAGTGCATTCTGCATTCAGCAATATTTTGTGGAGAAAGGATGATGCACATTATGTTTTTTGTCCTTTTTAAGATTCAAATTAGTGTTAATCACTTTATTTGCAGTTGACATTGAGCATTTTAACAATCTTGCAACTGTCCTTTGATTTGGTGGACTTTCTTTTTATATTAAAGATCATACCTTCGCAACATTCAAAACATTCTGTTTTTTCTTTGAATATGTATTTGGAACAATTTTTTCACTTGAAGCCAAACTTTTACTTTTTTCCTTTATTGTTGACAATATTACCTATTGTAGCTTTAGATATAAAAAAACCATGGCTTTCACAGCATTTTTTAATAACTAGATGCCAATAGTGTTCTTCGGAAAGAGCACAAACATAACCTTCCATCCACTGCTTCTTTAAAAGCATCATTTTGCATGAAAACAAAACTGTCAAGTAGCAGATGATAATTTATATTTTCAAAAATATAGTTGCAGTTAAAAAAATTTCCAAGCGGAAAACTTTTGTAGCAAAAGAAAAAAAAATTGTGCGAACAGCCTTTGTATATGTAATGATGAATATTTTGTGCATGTATTTTTGTTTTGTTTAACATTTTACTACATTTTCTGATATGTGCAGCAAATATTTGAAATAATATGCAGTAAACCTTCTCTTCATTATCGCCAATGAATGTAACCATTGTTTCTGAGAGCATAAACAAGCATTGGTATTGAATATAACCTTTTAAGGTGACTAGTTCCACTCTGAAGCTTCGATCTTTAGATTTTAATGCATGCTTAAAAAACAAAGTTTATTTTAAATATTTTAATGAAATTTAATTTTACTCTAATGAATATGATTAATTCATTAATTTTATTTAAGTTTTTATTATTTGTGTTTAACCTAATGTATTGAATTACAAACTGTATTTGTTACTTTTTCTTTTGTAGGCTATGACTAATGCTGTAATTGTGTATGATGTTCAACATGTCATAGTAGATAATCTTCAGTTTATGATGAACATGGAAGATTATCATTCATCATTAGATCAGTATCGAAGGCAAGATCAAATATATTCAGCATTTCGAGATTTTGCTTCTCGGTTGAACTGCCATGTAACTTTGGTGATTCACCCGCGCAAAGTTAGTATCCATCAATATAATATAGTTGGGTATCTGCATTTGCAGTTTTAAACTAATTTATTATCTTAGAAATATACCTAAATGATGAAATTCTTTTTAGTAAAATTTACAAGTCATTGAAGATGTGCCATTAGGAAGACATTCTTTTCATTTTACTAAAAACAGTTAAATATAATTCTAGTGTTTTTCAAAATAAAGAGCTCTGTGTGAAGCTCATTAAAATGAAGTATTCATATTTTGGTATAAAGTTTTTGGTCTTTTTAGATGTGAGAACCAGTATTTGCATTGTCAATATATCATTTCATGACACCATCTTTCATTCCAATTTTATTTTGGTGTGGAAGTGAAATATAATTTCATCTTAAAGTTTTCTTTCCATATGGGGTCTACCAGTGGTCAAATATGAGGGTTGGTTGAAACGTTTCTGGCCTAACAAGGAAAATAATAATAATAAAAAAAAATCTGTTTAATGTTTCTTTTTCAATGAAATCCCCTTCCGAAGATATACACTTGCTCCAGCAGTGCAGCAATGCTTGGATCTCTTCTCTGTGAGTGCTTATATCTAAGGCCTCAAAGCAGGCATTAATCGCTGAGATGACTATGGTATCAAAACAGAATTTTCTTTCAGCCAGAAATTTTTTTCAGGTTGGGGGAGAGGCTGTAGTCCAAGGGGGCCATATCAGGAGAATAGGGTGCATGAGGAAGAATTTCAAACTTCAGTTCATGAAGTTTTGCCATCACAATGACAGTCTTATAGATGGGGGCATTGTCTTGGTGAAACAGAACTTTCTTCTTGGCCAGAGCTGGTCTTTTTCTTTGATTTTGGAATGCAATTATCCAGAAGATTAGCTTAATATTCAGCACTGATGATCCTACCTCTTTCTTGATAATCCAGTAATAAAATTCCCTTAGCATCTCAAAAAACTGTTGCCATAACCTTTCCAGCAAATGGTACACTCTTCCTTTGCTGTCCACTGTTTTGATTGCAGCTTCATCTCTGGAGTATAGTGACAGATCCATGTCTCATCCACAGTAATGAAACACTACAAAAAATCAGTTGGGTTTGAGTTGTATAATAACAAACATTTCTGATATCATCATGTGCTGCAGTACTTGATCCAAGGTCAGCAAATGTGGCACCCATCTTGTTGACAACTTTCTCGTACTTCAAAGATGGTTAAAATATGATGTGCTCATTCTTTGAATATAACAACAGACTCAGCACCACTGTAAGTTTTAACTGGTGATCATTCATAATGTTTTTGTGAACTTTTCTAACGACTTCATCTGTAGTGACTGATTTTCGGTCTTCCAGAATGCTTGTACAACCATGTTTAAAATCTGCAACAGTTGTAAGTTGTAAATGAAGGAGCAGATTTTCCCAGTTTAGCATCTAGCTCAGTTTTAATATCTATTAGAGATAAGCCTTTTATAAAAAAATATTTTATCACAGCTTGCATTTCATTTTTTTCCATACCCGGTTTAAAACAAAAGAAGATTTTAAAAAACTCAGTATAAAAACAACCAAACACAAATCCTTTGAAATGTGCAAGAAGTATTAAACAAAGATGGCACTTTGAAGTGTCTTTGTCAAAATAACTCTGAGAAAGCCTTTTCTAGGTGAGGCCAGAAACTTTTCATCATACCATCGTAGTTAAGATAGTTGAATACTGGGGTTTGGTCCCAGACAAACAGGCCTGGCAGTACAGTTGGATTTCACCATGTGTAACATGAATATGAGCCAATTTTCCTTAGAAAGTTCTCCACAAGGGGCGTCCCTAATAGGAAGATAGCCCTAGTGCGCTTTGCCATATTCAAATAACCTAATCTATTTTTTTTTTTTCATATGGATGATGTTTTCACCTTGGGAGAAATTAATGACTTTTTGTGACTTGGTAAATGCTAAATTTTATGATCCTCTTTTATTTTTTAAAGGAAAGAAAGGGGAAAAAAATCAGCACTTTAACCCCCCTCCCCCCAAAAAAGCTACTGAAAGTACAAGGAAAAATTACTGGATCAAAGTTATTCTTTCTGCTTATTTGCAACTATGTCATTGCATAGCTATCCATAAGGTAAAATAAACTATTTGCTGCATTTAATGCTTCTGGGCACATTAACTGAAAGTTAAAAAAAAACTTTTATTACTATTTTCTAGTTGCAGAATAACTGCATCTTGTGCAAATAATAGGAGTTGTCATCAACTGCTGATAGATAAGCTTTAAGATTGATTATCTTTGGTGTCATTGTGTTACTGAACACGTTATAAATTAATTATTTAAAAAGTCACTTTATCAACATTTTGAAACAGAGCATTATTTTACACCATAAAATTAAGTAATCAAGTATTTTTTTTTTATAAATTATAAGAGATTAGTTGCAGAATTTCTATTCTGTGTATACCACACCTGCATTCAAAATAAAATATAGTTGTTTCATGTATTTTTTTTTTATAAATTATAAGAGATTAGTTGCAGAATTTCTATTCTGTGTATACCACACCTGCATTCAAAATAAAATATAGTTGTTTCATGATGAAAATGTAGGAAATTGGTGATGAAATTTGATTGCAGGTCTTTGTATGTATTTAATTTGATGAAATTTGATTGCAGGTCTTTGTATGTATTTAATTTTATTCAAATAGTATTATGTATTTTAATGATACTCTACTATTATTAATTTTTATTTGGGGGAGGAAGAAAGAAAAAAAATTAAATGACAGAGTTTTTAAAATTCTTTTTGAATTCATTATTAATTTCATTCAACAGTAAAGATTTATTTTTGAAAGCTGGCAGTACTGATAGGGATGAGCTGCCTTAATTGGGTCATTGTGTAAGTTGGCCTGCTATATATGCATTTGCTCTGTAAAATAGGCAATTTAGGTTGCATGCATGTAAATTTGATTTATGTAATAAATTTTATGAGAAACTATATCAATGCTGCAGTAGGGGAAGAAATGCTGATATATAAAAACCATTAATTAAATATGTAAAATGAAAAACCAGCAATCTTTAGGTTATTTTAAAAAAGCAGAATTTGGTATTGTATATGAAAAATGTAAACTGGTACAGCTACAGTTTACTATAATGGTTTTATTAATCTAGTTTAAACATAAGGCTATATGAGGTGTTTTTAAATATTTATTGAAGTTATTCAAGTTGGCTCATCATCTGTTAAATATTATTTATGCAATTGTCTTATATGCATATAATGTTCCAAATAAGGCTATATCTTGCTTTTCAGAGCTGATAGACATACCTTTTAAGATCAGGCTTACAAAATCTAACATTTTGTAATTTTTGTATAACCTCTCTGAAACTGCAGCAAATACTAAACAGGCAAGAAAAATAAGAGAAACAATATTCTAAAACCTCATGTAACTTGAATAATTTTCAGCTAAGAACATAGAACTTGCACAAGATCTTTATTTTGTCATGCCTGACATATTTTCTTAAAGCAGAATTACATATTTCCGAAAAAATTAATTTAAATATGAAATTTAAAAATGATCACATAGAAAATGTGATATGATGTGAAGTAGGGAAAAGTTGATATTACAACATTTATAGAAATAGGTAGAAAAAATTAATATGCATACTTTATGGTGATTTTCCAAAATTGTGTATTAGATTATCCACGAGTTTCCATGATGACAAATTGCATCCAAACTGAATAACCCCTTGACGGTCTGGGAGAGTGTTACGTTTTTTTTTTTTTTTGGTTACAGCCGAAAACATCATGGTGCAAAACATCGTGGGAGAAAAGAAAGTATCGCAGTTCTAAAATACCGTGATACAAAATATCATGGTTGAAAATAAAGCAGTTCAAAAACTTCGTAGTTTAAAAACATTGTCATCGAAAATGTCGTGGTAAAAAATAAAGTACCTACAAATCATCGCATGACGATAACATCGTACACATGCGTTTTTCAAATCCCATACTGAAATATTATATCATAAATAACCTTTCGCCGTAACTAATAAATTGACATCCAAAAAATTGATTGCACGCTATACATAAAAATGTTAACGACACTTTAAGAATAAACGGAAACAAAACAAAATATAATTTGCATTAAAAAAATATCAATTAACAAATGTGAAAGAAAATAATTTGATAATTAAAACTAAGCAATTTTTTAAATGTGGCCTCATGCCTCAACCATTTATCTTCCTTTTCTAAGCATTTTTAGACTTTATTCTTAATAAAAAAAAATTATCAATAAAACTTTACAAAAAAGGTTAATTTATTAATGACTCTTATTAATTAACTATATAAGTTTAAAATTGTATTAAGTTCTACAAATTGGATTAATTTTCTACTCATTTTCAAGTTTTATATGCTTAAGTCTTCTTATTTTTTCAGCAAAAATTTATTAGTTCATTTAAAAATATAAAATATAGAATTAAAAGAATCCGAAGTTAGTTAGGAGTACTAACTCAGGACATCTATTTCAAAGTACATTGCTCAGTCTCATGTGACATTTAATCTGCAACGCACATATTTTCTTCGCATTGCTTCTTCTGCATTCTGCATTTAATCTGTAACACGCATATTTTCTTCGCATCTTTGCTTCTTTCTATTATTTTGTAAATAGTATGTATATATTTTTGTGAATTATTATTTTGATACTTGCATATATTCTGTAAAAAGTTCCTATAATACCTGGCACAGTACATGATTCTGTGAAATTGATGTAATAATCCTATAATTTATACAGTGGAACTTTTAAGTTGATGATATACTGTTCACTTGTAGCAAAACAGGATTCTAATGTATTTCTTTCAAGGGCCTTTGTATGTCCATATAATTCCTGGGCCTTGGTTGTAGAGCACATATAGTAGATTTTCTCCTCCAGAGGACACACAATAACAGCTTGAGATAATAGCAGGCCTGTTATCTTCTTGGAGGTGCAGAGAGTCTCTAAAAAGCTGTCTTGCAGATTCAAGAATTCTGCATTTATATACTTTCACTGATTTGCATTTGTGTAGGAGTTGATAAGTATAGAATTTATTGTAAAGCTGGGCCCACCAGCGGCCGAGCGGTAAAGATGCTGAACACTGGTAGTTCAGTCCGAGGTTCGAATCCCGCGAACGGGCTGGCTGCATGGGCGTTTTCATGGTTTTCCCCATGTGTAACATGTATACGAGCCAGTTTCCCTTAGAAAGTCCTCCACAAAGGCATCCCTCCCTTTAGGTAGATAGCCCCTGTGTGCTTTGCCATAATTGAATTACCTATTGTAAAGCCAAAATAAGACAATTGGGTTAATTAAGTTATCTTTAATAAAAGTTATCTTTAATAAATATTAGAATTTATGAATTATCTGGCATTAAGGCAATCAGAAATTGATAATTCCATATCCTGTGATATGTTGTATGACTGTCATCGAATGATTTTTAAGGTAATTCTTTGCCTCTGTTTTTGAAAAGTATAAAGAACAAATTTCATGTAACTCAATTCTTTATTCGAGGTGTATTTTCTAATGTTTCTAATATTTTAGTTACTGAAAACTTCAACAGTACCAAATCTTTTTTAGGAACCAGAATACTCAGAACTGAATAACACTTCAATATCAGGGACAGCAAAAGCAACTCAAGAAGCAGATAATATTATTATATTGCAGACCACTAAAAATAGGCAGTATTTGCAGGTAATGATAATTTGGCTCATTATTTTGAACCAGAGTAACGCATATGTAACTGTAGGCACATTTCTATATGTTGTTTTTGTGAGGTAATCAGCCTTTGTTTACTTAAAAATGAAGCCTTTCTTTTTATGAGATTTTAGTAAAAGGATCATTAAGCTACATCCATGGACATAATGTCCATGGATGTAGAGCAAAATATTTGTGCCATTAAGGATACTAAGTTGTGGCCACCTTAAAGATGGAATTACATTAACAAAGCATCAATGATTGAAGTCCCCAACATCATCACAACCACTTAACTTTTGTCATTTACAGTGCTGCTTTCAGAAAGCCCTATTATTATTGGCTGTTTTATAGCCTTTGTTTATCTACATTCCATTTGGTTCAGAGGCTGCTAGTAGTATGTACATCTTGTCAGTGCTCTTTGTAATGTTCAATCATTCAATATAAATAAGAAAAAATATTGTTACGTGCGTACGGGTTCGTTATATATTGAATGCACAAGTCGTTAAAAAGTTTACAAAAATTTATTCTTTCCACAAGAAATAAATTAAAATGCTGAAATATTTCTTCACAGATCTTCGCACAATATCACAATATCTCAAACGTTTAGCAAAAACTCAGTTCAAAACAGATAAAATAATTCTATCTCACAGCGAAATCGCTACAATCAATACAGCATTAAGTAAACAAACAGCAGTTTGCTTTTTACAGCTACAAGTATAACAGCAACAACAACAACGACCACTGAGATGAGCTGTTTCACCTCGGCTTTTATAAGCTTTTTTTAATATCAGTAGAACAAACACGATTTTTCTAGATTTTTCTGGATGGCAACAGTAATTACGAGATATTTATTTATTAAGCATTAAATGCACGCGCATTTTTATTTTTATTGTTATTTTTTTTTGACGTAGCTTTCTCTTCAAAAATCGTCTGCGTTGCTAAGGCAACATGAAGCAAATCTAATTACAACTCTAAATAAATAGCCAAATAAATGTGAAATTCGTAACATTGCCCCCTTCCCAAGGACTGCACGTCCCGGGCAGTACAATCCCTGGACAGGAAGCCAAACTTACAACTAAAGCATCAGTGCTATAATAAACATTACTTTATAATAACAAAATAAACAATAATTAAAATAAGTGACTTTCAGCAAATTAAATTCTATCCAACGCGAAATACAATTCAAATACTAAGTACAAATACTATCAAATACAAATGCTATTAAACACAAATACTTATCAAATACTACTACTTAACAAATACAAATCAAATACTAAATACAAATAGGACCATGGTCTTATACTATGTACATTATTATTTACAACTATATACACTACGTACTATGGCCATAGTAATGAACTAACCTGTCATAATGAACGACTTTAGGTTTAGAGTTCGATGACTTACGGATCCGAACCACGACGTCGTTCAGCCTGTTTAGGACTGTGTAAGGACCATCCCAAGGTGACTGTAGTTTCGGAGAAAGTCTATTCCGTCGAGTCGGACTCCATAACCACACCTTGTCTCCTTCGTTGAAACGATGGCCAGTAGCTCTCGTGTCGTAGCGGGTCTTCATCTTGTTCGTCGCCAAGGTGACTCGCTTTCGTGCAGAACGGTGCTTCACTTCAAACCGGGCCTGGACATCTTGAATGTATTCCTCAGGCGATGAAGGAGCATCTGCAAGGCGGTCAGACAAGAAATCAGAAGGCAGACAAAGATCACGACCGATGAGCATCTGGGCTGGAGAATTGCTGGTAGTCTCAGGTTTCTCTTCGATCTCAGTATGATTTCGGCAACTTTCTGAGCAGGGTCTTTCAGACGACACGTCGGCGTTTCGTGGTGAAGATCCTTTCTGAGGATCGATAGTCATGGCCTCAAACGCTGAAAACAGTTTGTTGTTTTTGAAGTCTAAGGAAAAATTATATTTCCTTAAAAAGTCCAATCCTAGTATGCAGGGGTCTGTAATATCCGTCACATATGCTGTGTGATGGTAGGTGGCACTTCCAAAGGTGATGTTCACATTTAACTTTCCTTCTACATCAATTTTCTCGCCGGACGCAGTCTGAAGAGTAACACAGGATGGCATCCAAATCAGTTTTTCCTTAAATTTCTGAGCTAAATCCTTCCGAATTATGGTAACATTAGCTCCTGTATCAATGATCATACTGCAAGGAACTCCGTCGATATGCCCATTAATGGATAGTCCATTATTCTTGCCACACACTGCAGAAATCTTGAGCGCTTTAAAACGGGGTTGTTCACTATCGCTCAAACTCTGCTCCGCGATATGATCATTAATTTGCTTCTTGCGTCGTTGCTGGTAAATGATCTTACTTTCCGTGCTCTGGGGTGTTCTGCAGTCCCTTCGTAGGTGGCCTTCAGCTCCGCAGTTCCAGCATTTTGGTTCTTTGTCATTACTTTTCCATCTCATGGCATTTAATTTTCTGTTTATATCGTCCGTCTTAGTTTCCGAGCTCTTGAATATTCGGCAGTTCCTTCGCATGTGCCCTAAAGTACCGCAGTTCCAGCACTTTACTGTCGGTTTCTTATCACCAATATTCCGCTGCAAGGCATTCACTTGTCTTGTTAAATCATCTAAACGAGCCATCAACTGATCCACTGGCTCGTGGACTCGCACAGCTCTGAGTGGGTGGTGACCTTTACGAGTTGCTTGCTGAGCTACTTCGAACTTCATGGCGTACACGAGAGCGCTTTTTATATCCTTCACATCTGCCATTCGCAGTGCTTGCTGTATTTCAGGATCCCGGATGCCGTCGATGAAGTATTGCAGGGACAGGATTTCTCTTGTTTCTGTCGGGCACTCCGAAAAGGCGAGGTGGGACAGCCTTTCAACATCCGTGGCGAGCTCCTGGAGTGTTTCCGTAGGCTTCTGTTGACGGGATTTTAACTGAAGCCTGCTGTAATCTTTTAAACACTTCTCTCCAAAACGCAGCTCTAAAGCACCGGACAGAGCTTCGAAATCTAGCCTTTTGTTTTCGGGAAGAGTTTGAAGGATGTCCGCTGCGTCTGCTCTCAGAGAAGCCGCAAGGTGACAGGCCTTAGCTTGGGAATCCCATCCATTTGCTTCCGCAACTATAGAAAATTGTGTCTTATACACTTGCCAGGAGGTCTTCCCATCATATGTCGATAGCTTCAGAGAAGGATGCGCAGGCATGGCTAGGAATTTAAAAGTATCCGAATTGCTTCCTGCCGTCGCTACGAATTTCTTTAAAGTATCAACTTCTTTGGCAACTGCGGAAACTTTGTCATCAATTTGTTGTTCCACTGCAGAAACTCTTTCTTGAATTTGTTCTTTCACAGCAGAAACTCTGTAATCGATTTGTTGTTCTACGGCAGAAACTCTCTCTTCTATTTGTTCTTTGACAGAAGAAACTTTATTTTCAACCGCATCTATTCTGCCTTCCATAGTCTCAAATTTATTTTCTATTATGCAAGTAATTTCCTTTTTCATTTCTTCTTGACTTGCTTTAACGGCTCTCATCTCTTCCTTAACGGATTCTTGACCCAATTTCAACTCTTGAACCGTTTTCATCTGATCTTTAACAGATTCCTGAACAGCCTTCATTTCTTCCTTAACAGATTTCTCCATCTTTTCTTGAACAGAATTCATTTCATCTTTAACAGATTCTTGAACAGCTTTCATTTCTTCCTTAACAGATTTCTCCATCTTTTCTTGAACAGAATTCATTTCATCTTTAACAGATTCTTGAACAGCTTTCATCTCCTCTTTAACTAATTCTTGGCCAGCTTTCATCTCCTCTTTCACGGAATCTTGGCCAGCTTTAATTTCTTCTTTAAATGCAGCAAAGGCTGCCATGAATTGCCTTAATTGTTCTTCCATTGCTCTAGTTAATGGCATTCAAAAATCCCACTTCTGACACCAAAAATTGTTACGTGCGTACGGGTTCGTTATATATTGAATGCACAAGTCGTAAAAAAGTTAACAAAAATTTATTCTTTCCACAAGAAATAAATTAAAATGCTCAAATATTTCTTCACAAATCTTCGCACAATATCACAATATCTCAAACGTTTAGCAAAAACTCAGTTCAAAACAGATAAAATAATTCTATCTCACAGCGAAATCGCTACAATCAATACAGCATTAAGTAAACAAACAGCAGTTCGCTTTTTACAGCTACAAGTATAACAGCAACAACAACAACGACCACTGAGATGAGCTGTTTCACCTCAGCTTTTTTTAATTATCAGTAGAACAAACACGATTTTTCTAGATTTTTCTGGATGGCAACAATAATTACGAGATATTTATTTATTAAGCATTAAATGCACGCGCTCTTTTATTTTTATTGTTATTTTTTTTTGACGTAGCTTTCTCTTCAAAAATCGTCTGCGTTGCTAAGGCAACATGAAGCAAATCTAATTACAACTCTAAATAAATAGCCAAATAAATGTGAAATTCATAACAATATTAATTGCATTTAGGAAAAGTTAGTAATTCTATATAAAAGTAATAACAATTAGTTCTTTAAAAATAACTTTATTTCATGTATTTATGTGTTATGCACTATATATATTTGTTTCACCATGGAACGGTTTTAAAACAGTACTTTTTCCCCATAAGTTTAAATGAATATGTTTATGAATTTTTTCATTCATTTTCCATGCTAAAAAAAGTATTTTCATTTATATAACAAACTGACATGTATTGCTATTTAGGACTTTGTGACCTTTCTAAGATATAAAAAAAAGGGGGTCGATATAATTATGGTCCTTATTAATTTTTTAAATTCTTGTTCATACCACTTTTCTAAATTTCCTGACATATTTTTTCCTTTCTTTGGGAATTCTACCCTTATGGTTTGAAAACAATATTGTTCTTTTATGTGTGACCTTGAAATTTCTATTAAAGATTTCATTTATTGGGAAACTTTTTGTAAGCCCATGCCTCATCTAGCCTTCTTCCATTATCCTGAAATAATTTGTTGTTTACTTGGATTCCTCTTTCTTCTACCTGTATGATTTGTTCCTCAAATGGAGTACTGATATTGCTATGGGTTCCTCAGTATCCAACACCACTGCTTGTACATGAATGAAAGATTTTGAAAATAATATGCATTTAATTTTTGATTTCAACTCTGATTTTAGAATAGATATATATGGATACCATTTAAATTATTATTCCCAGTACAGCCTTCCCTTTTTTTACTGTGTAAACTGTAACTTGAAAACTTAGTTTTTGTGATTAGCTGATGGGAAATTTTTTTTTCCCGGGATGCCCTAATTCATAGATCTCTCGATGACGTCTTCATTTCAGTCTGTATGAATTTACACATTCTGACAATACCTTAGACATTAAGCTTCAATATCTTATTATCCATAAAGTTTTGATTGTAAGACTGTATGTTCAGAATGAAATTATTTTGGAATTCTATTTTTCACCGTGTCTATGAACTTAACTGCCTGAATTGGACCCCACAGATTTAGTTCCTTTTTTGTAATTCTATTGATTTTTTATACACAGTCATTTTAATTTATGTTCAAGACTCTGTAACGTTATTTCTGTTGGTACTTACAATTGTGTTCTGTTTTCCATTATCACTTGAATAATATTAAATCCAAGGCTTCATTCAGAAATAGTAAGAATACGATTTCCTAGATCAGTACATAAATCATATAAAACTTTGTATTAGTAGACTATTACTAGATAAAACTGAAATGAAGCTGAGGCACCTTCAAGTATTAAATAATAATAATAATATAAATAATCTATTCCCATACTTGGGAGATTAATAAAATGCTTACCACATTTAAATACATAATTCAGTTTCTATTTATCATGTCATTTTTCCTTTTGTGAAATATAATTCTCAAATACTATGTTGTGAGTATTAATTCTCAAGTACTGTATAGTTAGTTGAGCAGTAATTCTGAAGTATTATATAGCTTATGTATTGTCTTCAGATATATGAGATTTGAAATTAGGCAAAAGAAAGCAACTTTAATGTGGCATCAATTTGAATGAAACTCTATTGTTGAGAACGATCAGGCACAGGTCCCTGTTCTTCAGAAGCAAAAACCGTTTGCCTCTGAAGAAGGGGGCTATATGTCTGATCACCTTTGGTATCGATAGAGTTTTATTAAAAATTTATGCCAAACTAAGGTTGCTTTTTTTTTAACTAATTTTAAATTTGATGTTGGCTTATTTCAGTATTTGCCATGCTTTTGTCTTTACGCTGCCTGTTTTTTGTCGGTCTTCCACTGTACGTTTTTTTAAGAACAATATTATCAGTTGAAATAGGGCTTTTGTGTAGAATGATTTCATTATTTATAGTCATTTTTAGTTTTTGAAAAGACTTTTTTTTTTAAAATTTTGTTTATGGAATGCAGTAAAGTATGCAAGGTCTATCTATATGAGGATAGTCTTTATAAGAAATACTGGCTGATAGTCATTTTAATTTGACACTGTAATTTATATTAAAAGCAAAATCTAGATATGGTATTAAAATACAGTGAGAACATCAAGGCTGTAATAATCTATATGTGTGTGTATATTTAATTAAAAATGTGATTAAATTATAAAAAAAAATTTCTATTTGGTTTTATTAGGAGTTAACTATTAGTATACTTTTTTGTTTAAAAAGAGAAGGATGGTATATGCATGTTTTCTTGCTGATTTGCATTTCAAGCAAGTTTAGTCCCTAAAATTTGAAATCTTTGCAATACTTACTTAATTATGCAGCACACATATATATGAATAAATTTTCCTCATCATTAAACATTCATTTTTTATGGGTTTAACACATTTAAAACTATTTGGATTGATTTCTAATATCGGAGGTATTTCGATTTCTAAATATATGAAGCATGTTAAGATCAGACCCTTTTTTTTTTAATCAATTCTAATGAAATTGGTACTAGTCATGACAATTTTATGTGATTAAATATGCAGATGGAAGTCTTATTAGTTGCATCAGGCTAATTTTTATGTAAATCTGATTATGTTATGTATAAATTTACCATAATGCAAATACTTGGTTTTATTTTAGGTAACAAAAAATAGATTTGATGGTCATAAAGGATGTGTAGTTCTTGAGTTTGACAAAAGAACACAGACATTTAGTATGAAGAAAATGAATTCAAAGCATGCGAAACAAACTTCAGAAATTTTATGACATCTGAGAATGTATGATCTGTTTTTTTTAAGTGCATTTAATATTAAAAAAATTTTTATGGTATTAATCATTTTGTATTATGTTGCATTTATCATCGTAAAATGGGTTATGCTTTCCATGAATATGTAAATAAATCATAGTTGTCCTATTTAAGTGCCCAGTAAAAAAAAAAATAAATAAATAAAATAAAATAGGCTTATCTTGTTTGTCAAAATACATATGTGATTTTAATCACTAACTGAAAATAATAACACCTCTTCAAATGATGGAATTCACATTCTTATTTTCATAGATCTTTAAAATATATTTGGCTTTATGAATAAGTTTTAGGATAATAAATATTTTATTTATATAAATGACATTTACATTGCATAATGTATTCACATTTTAAAATGTTTGAAAGGGATTTAATTTTTTTTTTGCCTGACAAACACTGAGGAAAAACAAAGTAATTTTAAAATATTATATGTTGTTTTATACAATAAAAGATACATAGCTGTAGGTCATGGCATATTTAATTTTCAGTGATAGTTAAATATATAGGTTTTCTATTAATTTCATTGGCATATCATGGCATGGCAATTAAATTAATAGCTAGTTATCATTTGTTGTATGTAATAAACTGCCTTTCAAATTGAAAACAATTTTTTGTATACTTGAGCAATGAAAGTGTGTTTGCAACTTGAAGATATTTTATTTTTTTTTGCCTTGGTATGTGCTTTCAAAGCTGTATATCATCTTGAGGATGATTTTGTTCTGAAATCAGAGAACAGGTAATGTGAAAAAGACACATGAGTAATTATTTTATTAAACATTGCTATGTGTCATGATATTTTGATTGCTGAAAAATTATAAATATTTTGTGCATCTTTCATGTGAATTTTATAAGATACCAGTTTACTGCTTTGTTTGGGGGGAGACAACTACATTTATCTATTTCAGTGGCTAGTTTATTGTTTTGAAGAAGTGGATGATATTTATAATTGCCTGAATTTTAATTTAATGTTTCCTGTATGTGTTTAGTAAGTTCATTTTTTAAACTAAGATTTTGATACCCAAGAAAAATAAATTGGTTCAAAATTTTATAGTAGAAAACTATATTTAAAGCTAGAATGTTTTGTGTAAATTGAGAGATTTAGTAACTAAAAGGGAATTTTTAGTTACTAAATCTCTTAATTCATTCTAATCCTTATTATATCACTTCTTATAGATGTGATTCAATGTGTTTTCCTTGCACCTTTCTCAAAAGAGATTCAATTCTGTGAACAGTATTTTTTTGCCATAGAATGCAGTAAGTCTTCATTAATGTGCCTCATTTGATGTGTATTTGTCCTTTAAAACTGGCATTTAGTATTATGCAGACATATAATTTAGCAAACTTTTTAAAGGATCCCACAACCAAAAATCATAAGATATGAAATTAGGCAAACAGAATCTGTTTATGAATTTTATAATATAATTTAATAATAGAATGTCTAATTATAAATTTTTAAACAATGTTCAACTAATTGTTTGTTCTTCAGTAAAATATATAAACAGGAATGTTATTGCATGATTGTATTGTCGGTGCAATATAATTACATACTGGAAGATGTGACTGATTACCGTCAACATTCTATCTCTCCTCATCACACTTGATAAATTTTTACCTTAAATTTCTTGAAAGAACTATAATTTAGGTTTACATAAACCTTTTTCATAAATAAATCAGCCACCTGATTTTCAATAGATATGTATTTAAAGTTGATATTATGATAAGTCGCTATTTTATCTTGAAGTGCTTTCACAATGATTTTTATTTAAGACAGCTTTTATAGCTGACTGATTATCTTCAAAAATACACTGTCACAAAAAATATATGCACCCAGAAGAAATCAAGCCATAATCATGGTAGTCTGGTAAGAGACATACAAATGATTTAAATTTTGACGCCAATGGGACAAGGGTAAGCTTGCTGTGTGCATATGGGATGCATAGCTGGGAGAGTTTGAAAGTATGATTGCTCATGTCATAGGGCTATTCAAGCGAATCTGTCGACTTCCATGGATGACATTGTGACTAGAGATGCCTCTGAGATGTAATCGGCGGCAGTACGAACAGTTGTCGGACTTTGAAGACAGGTATATAGTAGGCTTCAAAAAAGCAGGTTGGTCAAACAGGCATATCGACTGCCGCCTCGGACGGAGCAATATGGTAGTTGCTTGGTGTTGGCGACACTGGATCACGGAAGAGATAGCCTACTATCACGTAAGGTTAGGGCATTCTAGAAATACAAATGAGCACGAGGATCGCACAACCAAAAGAGTGGCCACTTCCACACCACCAACGTCGCTAGCATTGATTTGACGCCATTTACCACCTTCCAGGCATCTTCTGATGTAAAGGGAAACTATTCCAAGACAACTGGCTGATGCTGGTATATGCTGCCAACGTTCATTAAGATGATACCACTGACCCCACATCATAGGCAGTGTCGATTGGGTTTTTCCTTAACTTGGGCAAGCTGGTGTGTGACCAACTGGAAGCGTGCAGTCTTCAGTGGTAAATCCCGATTCAGTCTCAGTGCTGATGACCAACGCACAACGCAAGCGCATGTGGAGGTGGCCATGCCAGCGGTTCGATCCGGTATTTGTTGTCGAGCGGCATATGACAATTATGCAAGGTGTGACGGTGTGGGGAGCGATTTGTTGGGACACGCGATCACTTCTAGTCATTCTTCAAGGCACTATGACGGCTTACAGTTACTTAGATGGCATTTTAACGTCAGTTGTACTGTGTATGCTATGAAGTCATTATCAGCAAAATAATGCTCGTCCAAATACTGCGGTATTCTTCCAAGGATATGACATACTCCTGTGGCCTTTCAAGTCACCAAACCTCTTACCAACAGACCATGTTTGGAAAGCAACTGCAGCCATCCCAGAATATTGGTGAATTAACTGCCTAGTCGCAAAGATTATGACAGGGGGTCTAGGTGACTTACTTGATTCGATGCCACACCATTTTCAGCTTGTATAGCTGCCAGAGGTGGCTATACTACTTACTAATTCGTAATATTTTTCATATCATTACTTCTTATTAAAATGATCTTTTGTTCTGAATTTTTAATAATTTGTTTATCTCCTCATACACTAGATACATGCTAAATTTCGAGATAGTAGTTCTTCGTTCAGGGTGCATATATTTTTTTTTTTTTGTGACAGAATGTATTAAGTTATGGCATTATAAACTCAAATTTCTTTTATTATGTTATACAATACTATAATAGCTTGCATGGTTTTACTTAGATCTAAAACTTCTACTTTAGTTAAAAAAAATTTTTTTTTCTTTTACACACAAAAATAACTGGACAGATGTTGAAATAATTATGTACCCTGGCACAGATTTTCTGTTTTGTGTATCAGCTTCCCAATCTATACTGCATAGAGAAATTACAAAATTATTACCAAATTTACTTAGTTACTTTTTTTTTTGTCTAAAGTTTCAAGTTCTTGATTGCTTTCTTTCAACAAGCATGCTCCTCTATACATAAATTTTCCAAATTGAAAGGTACCAAAATTCTTATGTATAATAATCTTTTAGTTTAGTATCATCACCATCTAAAGCATAACCATTCAATCTTTGTTGTACATTGCTCATCATTTGCATTAATACCATTATACACTGAATGCATAACACATGCTTTGTTTTCATTAAATTTTATGTTACAAGAAACTACGACTCATTTCATTATTTAACAAAAATTAATATATATATATATATATATATATTACAGTAGGTAACAATTTTCTTTGATTAAGGATATATCTTTTTTCTTCTGCTATCGAAAATTTGCATGTAGGTATCCATCTGAATATTTTAATAATACTAAGATCTATTGACTTTCTAGACAGAAGTTCATATGGTATACAATTTTTAATACTTTGATTAGGCATTGATTTTTCAGACAAATAACAGTTTGTATTGCATAACTGCAGAAGTTTCACTTCAAATATTAGAGCTCTGGCTTTTTCTAATGAGTATCTATTTCTTGTTTTGCAACTCCATTCCGAGATGGTATATAAAGTGAGGAGAAATCTATTAAAATGTCATTCTTTTTATAATAATAAACAAATTCACATGCAACATAGTCTTTAGCATTATAACTTCTAATTTTATAAATTTTAAGATTTTGCATGGAAAAAATTAAGATCTCAGCAAAATCATTTTCACAAGGAATGGATAAAAAGCAGTGGCAGCACATCAATAATTCTGAAAAAAAACTTTGTTTCTACAGATTTAAATCCTTAGACTATCTCAATGCTTGCTATATCTATCACCTTCTATCAAATTACTAAACGACATTTTACACACAATCAGCATGCCCACTTCTGCTGATACCTAACAATGACTATCCTAAGGCACAGAAAACCTCCTGCTATAATGGATCCATTAAAATGTTCTTTCATTTTAGTGAAGAGATCAAAATTGCACAGACTTATATTACATGAGTATAGCATGAGTTCTATATCCACTATTGCCATGTCACAGGGGATCCAAGACATTATGAAATCTTGCATTGCAGAAATATTAAATAAATATATAAACAAAATGGTTAAAGCATCATTAACAAAAATAAAGAAAATTCTAATAGTATAAGAGTGTAGAAGGAAATTTTAACAGAAATGTGTATGCATGAAAACAAAAGACAAAATAGCCCAATACTATCTGACCACGATCTTTTGCTTTTTATTATTCTAGCTGTGAAGCAGAATATGACAAGGGAAATAATTTCCCCCAAAACAATTGACCTGCAATCTAAGAACAAAAGTAAGGTTCTATATAATTGACAATTTCCATACCCTTATTTGTTTACATCTTTCTGAAAAGTCTGCAAATATTTTTTTCTGTGGGAAGTCACCAGTTCAGTGGGCATGACAATTTATAGCACTTTCAGGAATGAAAAATTTATCCACACTATCTTCATTACACTTCCTGAAAAATAAGCCTTGTATGAGTGAAGGCCTTTGCCTCAAAATCCTCAACCTTCGTCAGTAGAATCGATTTCTAAAAAATCTTTGAGATCAAAAGAATTTTCTGCTGAAATTTTGATTCAGTTACAAAAAAGAAGCGCTGAAGACCTCTTATTTAGAACTCCGGCTAAAATTACAATTTATCTAAAAAATTGTGAAGTACCTAGACCAGGCTCTAGAGCAATTTAAGCTCTGATGTATAGTGAAGAGTTCAACATTTCAACAGATTTTGATTTACTTTTATCAGTCGCTATAGTTTATACTTTCTTTTCGAACAAGCCACAACCATACAACTGTGCAATAAACAGTGCTGGATCAACCATTAGGCAAAATAAGAAGCAGTTTAGTATATCGAGGAAAAGGGGAATCATGAAAAGGTACTTAGGGACTCAGGAAAGGTAGCACGACAAAAATTTCTCATTGCCAATTTTGTCATATAATGTGTTGCAGCTAAATCAAAACCGAGAAACAAGGAATGGGGGAAAAAGAATTAACATAAATGTATATAGAGCATAAAAATCTTTTTAAGTGCTTAGGGTCTCTGTGTGTCTTAATTCAACGCTGCCAATAAAATACTGCCCTTTGAATTGCAGTTGGGCAACCTGCATTGACTGACTATGTTTTAATTTCCTTTCACTGCTTCCTATTCAGCTGATTTACTATTGTTTCTCCATAGCAAATACTGATGAGCTATGTTGCTACAATTCTTAAATAGTTACACAATATGAATCCGCCAAATGAAATTTTGAGGAACACCAAAAATATCAATTACTTTTCTTTAATTTATTTTTCATTTCCACAGCTATTTGAATTTCGAAAATTCATGGTTCTTACTGTTACAAAATATGCAGTTTACTTTTTAACATTTATAGTATAACTTACAGTTGATGCATTTCGAATAGTACTAAGCATTTTATTTCCGATTCTTTTGAGAAATTACTTTTTGCCCCCAAAATTCTAATAATATTCAGTCTTACAACTAAATAAATACGTTGTTTCCCTGAATCGTGGCTCTTCATTTAGAAATGTAAACAGGTCTTTAAAATTCCGGTTACTGTTAAATATTAAAGCAAGTTCTTTTGAATAGGCTTTATCAAACAAGTTTATTAATCTAGTTAAATCATTAATACTTATATCAACAGGAATTTATAAAGTAATCGATTCAAATGGATCTGTAAAAGTGTGTTTTTGTTTCCAAATCTATTTTAAATACCTCAAGCTGCATCATAGTTTTCTAGTTTCCTTTTCTTAATGCAAATCCACTTAGACAGTCAGATGCTGTATCTTCTAAATTTGATCTTAAAAAGCAAGCAGAGTTAGCAATTTATCTATATTTGTAAGATTATAAGGTATTTCTCCCGCCTTCGTAGTGTAGTGGTCGGCACACTGGGCACGTATTCCAGAGGTCCGTGGTTCGAGTCCCGGCAAGCGCATTGCTCATTTTTCACATCTGCTTCCAAATTACCTAATGACTCTACAAGTGGTGCCCAAACTAAAAGGTGGTGGATGATGATTCTCCACCACCATAATTTGGCAACTGGGGCCTCTAATCCCCAGTCATCCTTTAAAATGGGGAGTATATAATGTATTTCTCCCACCTTCTTTGCCTGCCTTCGTGGTTTAATGATGAGCACGCTGGGCACATATTCCTGAAATCCATGGTTGGAGTCCCGACGAAGCATTGCTCATTTTTCACATCTCCTGCTTCCAAATAACCTAATGACCCTACAAGATCAGTAATGGCACTTTCAAACTGGTTATAGAATTCTAGCTAAGAAAAGGATCACCATAATAATATACTTATAATTAATTTCGAAAGTTTAACTGTTTTGGTTTCTATAAAATTCAGTTTCTTAGATATCTCCTTGGATAGAAAGAATATGTTATTAATATTCATCTGTCATTAATCTATCAATTATATTTACTTATCATTTTTTGTTTCCAGAGGATAATTTTTCCGAATATTCCTCTGGCACAGTTATTTCATCTCCTGTATCATTAAGATTTTTTATTTCATCATTTAAGCATTTTAAATTAATTCCTATAACCATTATTTACACAAAGTACTTTTTTGGGGGGTTACATCTGCCTCACTAGAAACATCGATAACAAAAGCTTCAGTTTTGTTAATTAACCTAGTTAAAGTAGACTTAATTGCACTGCATTTCTTTTTCAATTTTGCTAACTCTGACATTTTACAAACCAGGATATCAAATTAAACCCTACCTTTACTTTCCTCCCAAATCCAAGCAATTAGCAAGTTTCAATTTGAACATTCCCATTTAAACAATAAAGGCTTGCAACTAATACCACTACAGTTTTTCATCATAGCTTTTCAACTGTTTGGTTCCAAAGAAAATGTGAAGTGCAATCATAAAAGTAACTGTAATACTTTAATTCACTATATACATAGTACATTTTTTCTGATATCTATTACACTTTACCTACAATTTTTTTAAGAATTCAGAATCAGCAACAGAGTGAGTGAGGATGCACTGAGCTTCAAAAATTTTAGAATTTAAGAGATCTGAACATCAAAATTTAGGAATGGTAAAATTTTTAGAATTTGGAAGAGCCACTGGGCAGCAGAATTTCAGGATGGAAAGATTTTGAGAATTTAAGGAGGCATCAGACAGCAGAATTTAAAACTTGTAAAAATTGCACCAGGCTGCAAAATGCCTAGTGGCAGCCTTGCCTACAATATTCTTACTATTCTTCACCATCTCAAGCTCTTACATGACTGAAACTTTCTTTACACTCAGCTTAGGGCTATTATAGTGTCTTCTGTGGAAGATTTGAGAATCCTATATTCACATCAGTTTGAAAGAAAATCCATCACCTCTTTTCCATGTAATTTATATTGCTAGGTCATTATTTTTACATGAAAAACATGTTATAAGGAAATCGGTAGAAACTGCACTTACCCATAGCCTTCAAAATCGTTGCATTAAATTACAGATTCTGTATGCTGTCTGTCCCATTCAAAATCTAATTACTCCTCACTAATTATTTTAAAACATCAATTATATATGCCAATCAAATCCACAATTTAATATCAAACATACTTAAATTAAAGCTTATATACGAGACAAATCAGAAACAAAAGAGCTGACCAGCCTGCTACAAAGCAACTCAAAGAAGATACCAACTCAATTCAAATTGCATGGCCCAAATCATACAGTTATAAGAGGTCATCTTAAAGGTCAAAGAATTTTCAGTTTCCCTCTAAAAGTTAATAATAAATGACTATTCCATAATGGTTACTTTAATCAATTTGTAATAGGTAATGATCCATTTACTTCTTATTTCTTCTCAAGAAACCTCCCTCCTTCAGAACCGAGCACATATGAAGCAAGAAGATATCTGGATCATTACATGTTCTTTCTCATCATACAGAATTTCTGTCTCTAAGGCCACCAGCTGATATGATAACAACAGAGCATCCTCCCTAAAACTAATAATATTATAAAGCCATTCTCAGCTTATAGAACTGGAACTTGCAAAGTATAATGACAGTAAATATGTGCAAATTATATAAATTACTCACAGAACATGTGTTTTCCTACAAACTTTTCATTTTTCAAATAGTTTAAATTTAAACTTATATGAATTCGAAATATTCATTATTTCTTACGCTACACAGCCTCTGAAATATTTAGAAATCTTTTAAGATTCCAAAATTTCATAGCAAACTTTATCTACCATATAATATCTATTACTTTATTATACATGAACTTCCTAATTCTTTGTGTTAATATTATCTCTCAGAAACATATTTTTTAAAACATCTTTTACTATTTTATTAATATACTGTACTTTATGTACTGCACATTCCCTTTGAATTAATAAATGAGAGGAAAGACAATACTTGATGACTGATGGTGTTGCACTGATGAAATATGAAATGAATGCATCATATTTAGCAAATTGACTTACAGACTAAACGACTGATTCTCACTTTCCTTGTTTGATTTGTATTTATATTTTGTAAAATTCAAAGCAAAATTTTTCTAAACATTTTATGAGCTATAAAATATAATATCAAAACTGAATCTGGCCCTCAGATACAAATATTTATCAGTGATTTATAATTAAATTATTTTCATTAACTTCTGTAGGTAAATATAGATATAAAATTTTCTCTAATGCAAAAACAAGAAAAGAACAAACCTAATGCAAAATTAATTCATTTTAAAAATGATTTGGAATAAAAGCTTTACATCAAGGCATTAATAACCATACTCTGACATTTATACTTGTTGGATAAAATAACAAATAAAAATATTGAAATATTAAGGGCTGCGTAAAACCATGAAAAGCATAATCAGTAATTTATGTATGTGGAATGTACAACACTAGGCAGGGAACGAGGGAAAACATGCATATGAAAATATACTTTATTGAAGAAAATGAAATCATAAACTCCATGAACATTTATAACCACTAAATTTCTGGAAATGTGATATACATATATGTATATAAATAACATGTTTAAATTATATTTACATATGCTTTATAAATTACTTACATAACTTAGATATCACACTAACAAAAAAATAATAATAACAATGGAAACTTTTAATCTATGATGAATATGCTTTGGAAATGGGAAATGCTCAGTTTTTTCAGTTCCTCTGAAATAAAATAAAAAAATTACATTGTAATTTTCATATATATAGGAACAAAATAATTTTCAAATTTTACTGAATACAGAATTTTATATTTTTGAACATTTTTTCATAATTCAGAAATTTTTTTTCATAAAGTTTGGTGGATAATTATAAAATTCTATAAATTTATAAATCACCAACCTTGAAATTATACTTAATAAGCAATAACACAGTGCAGAGCTGATAATTATTCTATTTTTCAAATCTGAATATACCTAGATACAACAATGCTCAGTTCATATTCATGCAAGATCGTTTGCATCCTCATACACTGCTGACCATTCAGAATGCAGTGCCATGATATATATATATATATATATATATTACATATTTGTCTAACAAATAAGGAATATTTGTTAGACAAATATGTAATATAAGGTACAAGAGTAAATTGGTTAAAATTACACTCCTACTCAAACTGCAGTATGCAAAGAAATCAGTATTTATATAGGTACTCTGGCTAACAGTAACTATAGAGAAACATCTCAACATTAAAATAAAGAGGCATTGGAGGTATGATTGAAGTATGTCAGTCCATGCTGTTTCCATGAATTGCCAAATTTCATCAGACATAGCCTTGGTTAGTGTATGCTGGACCATTCATTTGCCAGTCATCAGCTAGATGTATCTGATGGATGAGATATCAGGAGAAAGTGCAGGCAAAGGCAGTGGTATGAGTGGTAGACAATGAAAAATTGTTGAATCTTGCATTGCCACATGTGGTAGCATATTGCTCTGTTGAAATCTGGCAAAAGGTAAGCCTTGAAGTTAGGAATGACAACAGGCCCAAAACTTCAGGGACAAAGAAGTAGCTTTTGAGCATACCAACAATGCATATTGGGTGGCTAAAAGTAAATTCGAATACATCCCAAATCATACTTCTGAGGTTAAAGACTGCTATGATGATGCATAATGCAAGGATCATAATGTCTGTCACCCCCAAAATCGCTAAAACTGAACATGACCTACTGGTGTGGTTGGAAAATCGAGATCCATCTAAAACGATAGTACATATTCATATCTGGCATCTAATGTACCACCGCAGCCCCATATGCCTGTGATGTAGAGTCATTTATTTTTTACGGCATGGACACCTTACAATACCCCTCCTCTCCATGTCAAACGGTATGTGACGAAACATGCTGTGCAAAAACCCTGTTCTTGTGCTAGAATTCTTGATGTTCTAAATCAGAGGTGTCCAACCCATGGCCTGCAGGCCACATGCAGCCCAAAGCAATTACTTTTGAGGCCTAAGAAGTGAGCACAAAGAAATAAAGAAATAGCAAGACCCTAACCCAATCAGTTTGCTTTTGAAAATTTTTACATTTAACAAACATTAGTTTCTTCTACAAATGTGTAAAAATAAATGTAATTAATTAATAACAAAGTAATAATTCCTAAAAATATTTTATTCTGCACTGTTCTATGTGTGACAGCAATGTTTAAACATCCCTCTTTTTTTATTTCCCTATAACTTAAATAGGAATTTAAATAATTTGAAAACTTTGAATAAATAAAGTTAAAATATACATACCATTCACATCAACAATATTGGCATTCTTTTGTTGTAAAACAACATACAATTCTCGCTGGTCAGAAAGTTTCCCAACAATCCAACAGTCGGAGAGTGTCTTTCCAATAATTTCACCAAAATCTTTCATCCTAAAAAAAGTCAACTGATAAAATATACAACAAAAGAAACATTATATGAAGATAAGGCCAATCAAGTTAAAAGTTACACAGTCAATATTTTGTCAAGTCATTCAAAGGAAAATAAGAAGCTGCAGCTGCCAAACAATAAGAATCAATCATTAAGGTTTCCTCAGTTCAGAATTTATTCACCAATTTTGTAATATTTTATGTTTTGTATTCATTTAGAAAAGAGAAAACTGTTTATGGCATTATCACATGAGATAGTCACAAGCTTTCATGAATTGAAAGTCATTAAAAAAAAAAATGAAAAGTTAATTGTTCATTAGAAATGGAAGGATATATAACATAGAAATAAATGATGGCCTCAGAAGTTTAGGTGTTAAATTATATATGATTGGCTGTTGTAAAAGAACTGAATGTTACAAAAATTTGTGAAAATAAAGATTAAAAATTAATCATTAAATGAAGATGTTTTATCTTATTGATGCCAAAGTGAATATTGAATGCGGAAGTTAGAACATGGACAATCCATTTTTTTCTAGTGCCTCAAACTTGGAAAAGTATATCTTTAGACTGGATTTGAGCACCAGATTTATTTCTGAATTTCTTCTCAACTGTAGCAATCTCCTTGAGCTTATCTGCAAAATATGGAAGTTTCAATGAAGCTTAAAAAGAAACATTTCATAGTTAGAGCTAGTTCAACTGATGTTTGTACAAAAGTACATGAGTTACTAGCACAGATTATGAAAAATGAAGTTACGCTCTTGAAAATTATCAACGAGCATTTAATTGAAAAAAAAATCTTGGTGAATTAGAGATCAGAGCTAATTACTGACAAAATATGCTATGAGGATAAAGCTAATTCTTCTTACGAATATTATGAAAAATTTATTCATTATAAAGTAAAAATAGGATATTACTTAAAAAAATATGCATATAAGCAAAATAGTTCAGATAGCATTCTCGCAGCTGTTCAGGAAAAACTATCAAAGCTTACAACTGAAAAAATTTCCAGTGATATCAGTTACCGGTTATAGTTTTATAGTGTATTTAAGAATATTTAATTAATTTAAATCCAACATTACCAAAAATAGAAAAACTTGTTTATTTAAAATCTCTAATGATCGGGCCCAGCATTTATGTAGTTGTATTTAGTTTAACGGAATCGAAGGGAATCAAATTGTGATTTGCATCATCGGTTATTAAAGAATAGGTAAGGACATAATGATTTACTAAATAACCCTTGCATGAATAAACTTTTAAACTTGGTAGCTGTTAACCTTTCAGCGGTAGAGAGAATAAGCAATTCTTTCTTGCCAAATATGCACAATAAGTCTAATCATCACGAAATTATGAAATATATTATCTTTTTAATTGAGCAAAAGAAAAATGCTGAAAAAAAAGTAGATGTTTTAAGTGTATCTGTAACTCCCATTTAGCTCAGTGTAAAGCTAAAATAAACCCTTGTAAATAAAAGTTCTGTCATGTAAATTATCTTAGTCCCCAAAAGAAGTTAAGGACTATCCTGAAACTCAGAATGTAGTACTTGCGTCTCAATGTACCAAAGAGTGGTTTGAGAATCTGACTAACATACTGAATGGCCCAGGCTCAAATCCTGGAGACGGCCACTATATGTTGTAAATGTATAGTGGCTTTACAATATTGAATATTCTAAATATAAGGGAAGCCAGAAGTCCTCTCATGAAGTTTGGTGATGCAGGAGATTAAGGAGATTGGAAGACCCTTGGACCCATCCTCCAGGGTGTTCATAAACTTGTGATAAAATGACTCAAATCATTTTTCTGCTGCTTCAAAATTTCCTGTAATTATCTTATATATTTATTCCATGGGCAACAAACTCATAAAAAGTGAGAGTGATTTATGATTCGAACATGATTTGAACACGCAGCATTCTGTTTTGAGGTCAGATGCACTACCATTGCACCAAATATCCCTAAAACTAAAGGGGTTATTTCACTGCAAACTTATGTGTAGTTTTCATCAGGGCTGTGGAGTCAGAATTGGAGTTACATAGATTTTTGGGTAAAAGGAGTCGAAGTTGGAGTCGCTAAAAACACGTTGACTCCGACTCCAGTTTTTGTTGAACAGTTTGAATTTGAAATGAAATTAAAGTGAATTGAAAAAAAATTTAATGAAAACTGAGTTATTTTTATTAATGGACTATATACATTAATAAATTGTTTTCTTTTTTATTCACATATCAATAAATAAATATAAGGAAGGAGGATGGATGTGATACTTGCCATTATTGATTAAACTGGAGGATGGATGTGATACTTCCCATTATTGATTAAACTGATTCACTTAGTTAAAAATCTAGCAGGATAGGCAGCAATTAAGCTTTTAGGTAAGCAGCAAGAACTCCAAAATTGATGCCAATCTTAGGAAAAGGAGCAATTATTGATTAAACAACGCGATGGGGAAGTACATATTTGATCATACAGAGGTTGTTAGAATTACGAATGTTTTTTAGAACATGTAGATAACCCTAACATTTCACTAACAGAAAGACTGTGGAATGATTTTGCAGAATTGGAAACTCTTCCTTCTATACCGTATATAGCCACAAAAAAGCTACAATCTGAAGAATGAACAGGGGGCAAAAATGTGATATTTGTTCTTTCTGAAATGGAGGGCTTATTGCAGAATGAATGATTTCCTCAATGAAGAAAAGAGAAACTATTTGCTAGACAATGACATCTTACTGGCTTCAATATATGCAGACCAAAACACAGAATTTTGTTGGATGACGAACAAATTAAAAGGCAAAGAAAGCCATCTACGAATTTTCATTAAGAATGAAATTATTCTCAGAACAACTGGAGTATTCAGATCGAGACAGTCAGACTGTTTTATCCCAAAACTTGGATTTAATGTGCTTTGATAATTTGAATTTTATAAATGGTAAATATGAAACCAAACTTTTAAGAAGTTAAAACAAACATGAACAAAGAAGTAATTTGTGCCAAACAATGCTTTTTTAAACTAGAACCCCCCCTTTAGTTTATGTTTTTCAGAGTCAGCATGTTATAAGAAGCTCATGTACGAAGTCAGCATGCTGAGAGTCTGGGAACTAACCATTCTTCGACAGTGGGATAGTGTCCTTGAATGCAAAGTGTAGTGCAGATTGTGTTTCTTGCTTGATTCTATAAAGGTAGTGCTCTTCAAGGTTTTAAAGGTATTCTATAAAGGTAGTGCTAAGGTCACCTAGTATTGTGCGTTATTTCTCAATTACATTTGTGTCTTGGTAGACTAAGAGATTTGAATTGTATTAAGTGAATATTCATTACCTATCAAATATTGTAAGCTCTGGATAATGGATAAGCAGAGCTATTACAAAAATTATGAATTTTCTAATTGGTGAGTCTGTTCTATTTATTTATTTTACTTTAACATTAATCAATTACAAATACCTAAATGTGTGGCTAAGGAACATTTAATACAGCACAAAGGAAATGTAATAAATAATAAAAGTAATATCAATTTAGAAGAGCTAGGAGATTTTTTTTACTCAATTATCTAAAAAATTAAAAACATTTTTTCATTTGATTATTGTAAGCTGTAAAGAAGATGAATTAAATGAATCTATCGCTGAGCCTGAAATTATTCAAGATAATATTGATAAAATCTCCTTACAATTAAATCATATTTATTCAAAATTAATGAGAAAAGGTGAACATTTAAATTCTAAAACTGCAGAGATAAGATTACCTGTGCTTTCTCTCCCACCTTTCTCAGGAAAAATTAAAGAATATTTAAAGGCTTATTTACTTTAAATGTACATGAAAATAAAAGTATTAATGCTATGAAGTTGCAATATGTTGAAAAAGCAGTGCCTTAAAAATTACATACTCAGTAACTATTTCTGATGCAAATTATGAAATTTCTTGGAAGTTACTTAAAGATAGGTGCTCTAGAAAAGGAGAATTAATGAATGCAATTATTAGAAAATTATTAAAACAACCAATTATTAATGATTCTCCACAGAGAACCTTAGTAGACCAAAAAAAAATTGCAATCTTTAGTAATGTTAGATTATAAGATTGAAGGCATAAGTAAGACATAATTATTAATTAATTTAGATATTAATATTTTCTTCTAGGAAGCAGGGATACTTGATCGAAGTATCCATAATTTGTATTTTCCAGTATACACATCATGAAGATAAGTATAAAGCATCATAAAAATAAAATCATTGTATAAATGTATGTTAAGTTAAACATTTGTTTTAAAGTTAGTTCCCCCACCCATTTTTTTTACATTTAATATTATGTTTTTCCTCTTAATGCTATAATTTGTTTCTTTCTTTCAAGAAAATAATGCTTTTTCTTTTGTTTTTATCCATTTAAATAAAAAACGAGATTGGTTTTTGTGAATTTGCATTGATTTAGAACAAATATGGTATAAATCAACATAAATTTACAAAATTCATGCCTGGATGCAATAAAAAGCATTATCCAAATGCTTTTTCTAAGTATTATCTTACATGAAATAAAAAAAAAAGAGTTAAAAATGAAAATGTGTAATACTTCATAAGATCACAGGAAATATCAGCAAGCAGCTTCATTATATCACTAGAGATGAGTGCATGTCCATTTCTTTTCATTTCAGAATGCATTGTAGTCTTTTCTGCCAGATTCATATGATTAAAATACATATACATAAATTTGCTTTGTTGTTCATTATTTAACCTAAAAAGAACAAGAAAAGAAAATTTTCACATTTACGTTGCAAAAAGTTAGTCACTCCTAAATACTCTACTTTTAATATTATAAATTAAATAATAAAACAAGTTTTAGTAAAAAAAATTATTTACTTAGTTTTCTCTCTAGATTACAGATAATAAATACATTGCTGAATCTAAAACAGTAATATGAAAACTTAAGCAAAAACACTTTTAAAAAAAGCAGTTAAGCCTGCAGAAAGTTTCAATATCATCAGAAATGCAGAATTGTTTACATTATAAATTTATCAAGCTTGATGGAAAAACTTCCATAATTTTTTTTCAATTTAAATTAATATTCAAGCAAAAGATAAGTTAGACAGAAAACTACCATTATACAAAGTGTAAAAAAAACATAACAGGAACTCAGTGAAAAGATCAGCTATTTTACAAATGAATTCAAATTTAATTTAAGTCAGATCACAAAAAATGGTTAAAAATCATCAGAGGAATTTTCCAGTTTCTATTTTAATAAATGCAGTAGCAGTAATATGACTGGATAAAAGTGGTAGAGATGTGATTTTTTTTTTGGTTTAAGTATTTTATTATTAAAAATAAAAGCAAAATGCACTAAAATTCACATATTTAGAATAATTTAGTTTTATGCAAATGAAAATTAATGTTTATAATAAAAACCATAATAGAAGTTCTGTGTACATAAATTTTTAACAGAATCTCACAAACAGTTTTGTTTAAACACAAATATTAATCTGTAGAGTTGTATATTCAAAAGCTGACTGAATATATGGTCCTCTGATTAATTTCTTCATCAATATTTTATTTATGATTAGCTTTTGCCAAGAATTCGTTAGCCATCTTACTAGTCAAAATTTTGCAACATAAAAAATTATCATAAATAAAAGGTCAATGAAAAATTAATAAATTATTGACATACTGAGCTATTGTTTTGGTATACTGCTCTCCTATCTCAGAAGCTAAAGTTGATAATTGTGGCCCAATTTCTGCATCTAAGTTTTTAAATAAATCCAAATGCAGTTCAACAGAATCTGAAAAGAAAATGATAATGATAAAGATTTTTTTTTTTAAAAAAAAGCAACATTGTTCTGTGAACATGTAGAAATGTTATAATTAAACCTTTTGATGACAGTGTCATAAAATAAAATTATGCATTTTATAGCAGATTAACATTTAAAATGGACCTTGTTTACAGCAATCAAATTTCTACCTCTATAACTGATGCACACAGAGCAACCAACATAAGGATCAACATATTAAATTATTACAGCTATAAAATTTAAAATATTAGTTTCTATGCATATTACTAGAAGTATGGAGTGAACGGATGATTCAAGCAAAGAAATTACTGAAATTGAACCTTATATTATAAAAACTAAGCAAACTTTGATCAAGAAATTCACAACTTCTGATTTCACCTGAAAGAAAATAGATTCACACAGGCTCTCTGGAGTTAGATGCTACTGTACATGGCTTAAGAAAATCCACAAGTAAACCTCATAAATTGTCACAAGAAACACAGGTTCTTAAAACAACTATCATTCAGCATCTTTATAGAAGACTTACAGACAAACAAGCATTTTCAGAATGGTAAATTACAGGTTGCAAAGAGGCACAGATGATGCGATGGAATGCCGCGAGTATCTCTCGGCTAAAATTTAGCAACAAATATAAAGCAATGTAACTTCATTAAGCAAATTATATCAAGTTATCAAAGTACAGAGAATTAAAAGAGAAAAATCCAAACAATTTAATATAAATATTTTATTTCCCCTTTGTTTGTAATAAACATTGTTTCTTAACTGCATTTTAAAAAAGTCCTTAATCGTAGTAGGTTGAAAATACTTCAATGAATATAAACTGTCTTTTCTGTTTTTGTAAGCATTTAAAAACTCTTTTTGTGACATCTACAGCTCTGAGAAACTGGCAAATTATATTCATGGCTTCTGAAACTTCTTTGTAGCTTAGGTTAGAATATCTCATCATTTATTTGTTCAGAAGATTGTACTATATTAAACATTTCTTCTTCATTCATTATTCTTGCCACATCCAGACTATTTACAACTGTCACATTCAAATTACCGATCCTTATTTTGTAAAGTAGTGGCAGTTGTTTCTTCTAAACCAGTTTTTTAATGATGGTTTCTATGATAGAATCTATCGCTTGTACAGCAACTAACACTACAATTTTGATAGTATATCATCACTGTTCGGAATAAACTCTTGAATCAATCTTTTATGAGACAAATGCTTAAAATTTTGAATAATGCCTTGGTTAAAGGCTTTTAATATAAATGTTGTACTAGAAGGCCAAATAAAATTAATTACAAAAAGAACTTAAATACAAACTAGTTATCAAGAACCATTCAAATTTTCCTTTTTTTCAGAGAGAATATTCTTGCAAGTTTTCTTCAACTAGTATTCAAAATTTTCTTTCACCATCCATATTTTTAAATTACTCTCAGGATGAACAGATAAAATTTTAACTTTTTCCATGCAGTGTGGTAGCATAGATTTTCCTATAAAAAGAGGGCTTAATTTTTTCCCCGTTGTTGAGCATGTCAACCCCCGCAAAAAAAAAAAAAAAAAAAACTTTTTTTTTTATGCCACTGCAAATTTTTTGTTTAACACCCACTGATGTTTTTGGAAATAAATAATAAAATACAATTTTTCATCACAATTAAAAATGTTACTTTTTTTACAATACTGTAATTTTTTATTTAAAATAATTTTCCCTCCACTATGATATGCATTTTTGAGAAACAAACCATGTTTCATATACATGAAGGTAAAAACTGTTATGTTGATGTCTGAAATGATCTAACCAATAATTACTTGATGAAAACTTATTTGGTCCTAGTTCCTGAACGAATTTTTCAGTCTTTTCTTGGATAAGTACACTTGAACAGAAATCGCCCATTCATGAATAGATTTAAATCAAAATCACTTCAGCTTTTTTTTTTAAATCTTTTTTTAAATACATACAAATTCTCCATGTATCACAAATGTAAAACACAGGGCTTACAAAAGGAAGTTAATTAAATATTACAATTGCACGCATTACTAACACACAAACTAAAACAAAGAATATCAATCTAGACTAACTGAAACTGATATTTTCAGTGCCAATTCACAGCTTTTTTTATAACCCGCTGCCGACATAATCTGTGACCATCAGGAGTAGGACAAGAGAAAATTAAATGTTTCACATATTGAAGTGCTTTTTTCCAACACATAAAAAATTACTTGATCTTAGATTGAAATGAAACGGTTAATTTGCAAATTTATAAGCACTAGATAAAAATGGAGATACTACTTTAAAATTTACAAAAAAAGAAAGTTTCAAAATGTAGTGTATGGTTAATAGATGGAAAGAATCTTTTAGTAAGTGCAGCTTTACAAGATGAAAAGCATTCTTCATTCCACTTGATAAAAATGTGTTATAATAAAAGCACTTCAAATAACTCTTTGGAATACTAATATTGAGATCGATGAGTAAATTTAAAGAATTCTACCTAAGATATCATTTCTTTCATTTCCATAAATTCCATGATGACAACATATATAAGGTAAATGAATATCAATTACTTTACCTCTAAGTGAACTGGCAGCTAAAAGAATTTCAACTGCCAGTAAGAAATGAAATATCAGAATAAATACGATACCTTGGAGATGTAGATCCACTATCCTCGATCCATTGATGCCAAGATAAATAGTGAAGTTCTAACTGAAAAACAGTGTATTGTGTTCTAACTGAAAAACTGTGTTTGTGGTCACAAAGTATCACTTGACACAGCTGAAAAATGTTATTCTATTGAGTCTTTCTCAGATTTCTTTCATTAATCTTCTTCACAAAAATATGTCCTCTAGCTCAAAAGCCTAATTCAAAATAAAAGGTGCAACACGCTGCTTATACATTAATTTCCTGACTTCATAGTTTATTGCATAAGTATTATTAGCAATCGGTAAAGACCATTGTTCATCAATGTTTTTAGAAGTAACTACAGCTTTACTTTGTGAAAGGCTAAAGGTGAGCTTATGAGAAACTGTTAGGGACAAGCAAACTAACACATATGGTCAGCAGGAGGGTAACACACTTCACCAGCACGAAGAACTTCACGACACTGTATGTGTGATCCATAGCCATGCCCGTGAAGGATTTAATGCCCAGAAGGTTTAAGACAGATGGTGACAAAGCATTATCAAAAGCACTTTAGATATATGCATAAATAAGAACTACTGTAAACTTGATTTGTTATCCAGACTGCAAACTACTACTCATCCCAAGAAGGAAATCTTCAATAGAACTCACAGGAGTAAATTAAAACTAAGAATCACTATACTTTTTTTTCCTTTCCCCCTTTTTTTATCAGATACCACTTTATTAACAATGAAAGCTTCAAGGCATTTTCTCAAAGTAGATAACAGGCTAATGCATCTAATATTGCAAAAATATGAAAGTCTTTATATCTAAAAGTTTTAGGGATAAAAAAACTTATGCTCTCTTCAGTTATGTAGGAAAGACTCCAAAAGACAAACAAATGTTGAAATGTCTGTGCAAAGAAAGTTCTGTATGAAATTGCTGTATACTTTCATTAGAAAGAGATATTTTCAATAATATTGTTAACATCTGAAGTGGAAAACTGACAGTCAGCATATGAAATATATAATAACCTCTCTGACTCAACATGCATAGTTCTATAAATATTCTTATTATCATACACATTCTCACATGCGAAACATTTTGACATAATAATAGAAATAGTATCATTCAGTGATGAAGTAAAACTGCCATTCAGGAGTTAACTCCTGAAATCTCAAATCATCTTTGCAAAATTATTCTCAACCCACACTCATACATTTTTTTCCAGACATTGAAAGCATTAATAGTTGAAGATAATTTTTCCATGAGTTAGGCTTGGCTTCTGCTAAATTAGCTTTGTAATTATGTCACAATTCAAAACACTTAATTTTATAGCTATATTTAAGAATATTGTTTCTTTTCTCTGGAACCTGTAGCATTTGCAGGCTTCCTATAACACTCAATTTCCTTAGGACACAAAGGAACATCATTCTTCGTATTTTTATCTTCATTTCATAATGAATCACAATTAAAAATCATAGTAAAAAGACTGTTTACAACATTTTCTAAAGTACTCCAGTTGGAAGAATATTTATTCCTGTCAAGTAAAATACTTAAGCCACACAGCTCTCCTTTAGCCTGTCAAGAAGAATACTTAAGCCACACAGCTCTCCTTCACAAAGTTCAGTAAACAACGATTAGTTTGCTTTTTTAAAATTAAAAGTAATAGAATGAGAAGATATTGCTGCATGCATATGAGCAATATCCCAGCCTTGAATGTATTGAAGTAATCCCAGATACAAAATGTAATAGCAATATAATTAGAGTCTTACTTGAAATTGAAAGAAGGCCTGTGATTTTCATTATTTACAAATAAATGACTTACACAAATAAAATCATCAAGCTCTATCCCAATATCATAAGTAACAGGACTATACCAAATCTCTGATTTGCTATTTGAATCCATAACCACATGAAAAATTACATAGTTTCTTCATAATTATGATTCTTGAAATTTCTATGATAATTACTTCATTACTACATTTTACTTCATTACTACATTAGCTTTAAATATTCAAAACAACAGTGCTGTAAATTATATGATTTAAATACATTAAAGGGAAAAAAAACCTGCTTACAAATAATAACAGCAGGACAACTTTTCTGCCATTATAAACTGTATATTTAAATAAAAATACAGGAAGAAATCTTTTACAAAATTAGTATTCCTGAATCAGTACAACATATATGTATTTTACCTCCATATATAAAATAAGTTATGGAATAGCACATTTCGACTTTTGTAAATTAATGTGTACAAAAGACTATGGTGAACTGATTAACTTACTTATAACAAATTTTTGAAGTCGTCAGATTCATTATCAAAATATGGCTATGGTAAATTTCAGAAAATGACTTCAAGATTTATATCAACTTTCTGACTGCATTTTTCAACTTTCAGTTGAACCTTGTGCACTGAACACATACTTGCATATCTTTCTTGTCCCATTCTGGTCTCTTATGCTCAACACAGCAACAATAATATGCTATGGAAATTCTTCAATCAAAATCCCTGTTATAACACAGGCATTTAAAAAAAACTATTTAAAACAACACCAATCTTCAACTTTAAACACATTTTACATCATCCTAGTATACCTATAATTTAATATATACTTGCACACAGAATAATGCACTTCAATAATGACACTTCTCTCATGCTGAAATTTTTAAAGTAAAACAAATTTCAGTGTTTTTTTAAGTCTTCAAACACAGTAATTTCATGATTCTGAATAATTCAATCTTAAACAAACTTTTAATTTAACTCTTAAAAGCTAATACTATTCACTACATTCATAAAAAGGTAAGATATTTTAATTTTGGATTAGAGGGATCTGAAATTGTTGAGCTTTCTGTTTATCATATTCTGTGATGCAATTCACCAGTACTTTATTATTTTTAATAGTTTTAAGATTCTTAACTTCATTTTATGAAGATGCTTTCAGTTTCAAAAAGCTTTTTAATGTCATCAAATTAGTTTTCCACATTCAGAATAACACAGCTGTCTGCATGTTTGATTCAGTGCTACGCATAAAATTTCCCTTGCATGACAGAAATCACAAAGCTTTTTTTAACAAGTTTAGTGGAAATTTAATGACTTAACATGCTCAGTATATCTTGTGATCAGAATCTTTAACTTATTAAATGCCTTCCTTGCATAATCATGAATTTGATTATTCATGTAGAATTAGGATATAATGGTTAATTTCTTTTTAGAAGTTCTATATATAGAACTGTATAAAATTCACCACTGACACAATCTTCTATACTGACCATAAAATCTGAATTTTGCAACAGTTTTTTTAATAATTCAAATCTTTCAAAAATCTTTAAAATCCTTTCTTTATTTTGCAAAAATGAAGCAACATTGTCACTGTAATCATATGAGGAATACCATGGAACTTTTGCTACATTTGTGCAAAACATTATACTATATCCAACTACTTTGAAGAATTTAAAAATTTTAAGTTTTAATTTTCACTGGTAAAGATTTTACAAGAAGCCATTGGTATGTAAAAATAAACAGATAAAGATTTTGACTCAGTGTTACTTAAAGCTGCAGATATCAAATGAAAATTGTTTATTACTAAAAAATGGAAAATTCACTTGCTTGCATAAAATTCCCATGAATGCATAAAATATATATAATCAGTCTATTTTACCATTTACTACCATTTGAACCTGAATGAAATTTGAGTGTTCTGATAAAAAGCACTGAAGGTCAACTAAAATTTCTTACTTTGATGTCTAGAGTTGGATAGCATATGTTTTGAATGATAAAAACAATACTGAAGTAAGCAGTAACTGGCAGACAATAAATCTTCCAAACAGGTGATGTAAACTTGCCATAAGTTATCATATTCCTTCCAAGTTGCACTTGTCCTACAAAGGTTAACATATCCAGGTAGCAGGTGAAAGATCAGTAGTTCAAATCCCAGTGAGTGTATAATTATTTGTCATGTTTCCTGCTTCGAAAACTTAATAGTCTCCTTAGCAAACCCAAACTGAAATGTGGAAAACAGTAATTTAATATCATCACCTGTATCTAGCTAACTGACCTTGTATATTCTCCCAAACAGCTGTTAATTTGCATGAAGGAATGTAATGCATGCTATTCCTCTAATGTATTCCTTATGATATAATGGTTAGTATATACAGCTCGCAGTTGGAAAATACAACATTTGGCAAGGATTGCTGATTTTTCATTCTTTTTGCTCCAAAAAACCCGATTATCTCTAAAAACTCAAGTACTGGTAAATACAGTACAGTACTGTAAATGTATTTTTCTTATAATTTTCTGAATAATATTTTCTTTTCCCAAGATTATTTTATAAAATAAAATATAATATGCAGAATATGTGTTAGTCAACAATTTATGCCATCAGTAACATTTCCCACTGATAAACCATAAGTTGACATGGGATCAAATGCATGAATTGCATTCGCATTTGAATCTTTATTCTTTCTGCATCTTTTGCATCTTAGCATTTTCATGCAATCTTTATCTTCATGCATTTGAATCTACATTTGCATGCAGAATCTTACAACATGTATACCCCTTACCCTCCTCCTTTATTAAACAAATAATTATATACTAAATTTCTTTCAAAAGAAAGCTCTTCTTAAACAAATTATAAGAACACTTACATGTTTTCCTTTCATTTTATATTAAACATGTATCTTACAAATTACAATGGTAAAATACAAAATTGAAGACAATAAATAAATAAAGTTAAAAAATTTTCTAACTTATTATAATAGTAGATGAATATGCTATTATTATAATAGCATACATATTTAAACAATTTGGATATCTATACAACCACACCACAAGCAGCGTAATATGCAATTAAAAAATTTACCTTCTATTAAAAGGCAAAAAGTTGCATTTAATGCTCTATATGCAATGAGATGGCAGCTTATTTTACCACCATTCAAGAAAATCTTTGGTGTGTTCTTTAATCCATCAATATCCTCCATAGATTTAGGCCCAGTCATAAATCTAAATATAGAACAATACAAAATACTGTACACATAAGCCTTATATATACATATATTATACAGTTAGTCATTCAATAATAAATAAAATAAAAACTACCCTGCTGTGAACAGAATGCTGTATACCATTCTTTAAAAAAAAAGTACCAAGCTGAACATTTTGTTTCAGTACACATGAATTGGATGGACATTTAAGATTTTGGCAATTTCCATGGCAAATAATATACTGATACAATTTTTTAAATCTATTTTCATACCACATATGGTACTGCAATTTTTTTCTCACCATTTTAAAGTCATTATATAAGTGATTATTTCTTATACCAGTTATAATTATTCTAACATTTATAGAATTTGATTTGCAAAGAAAACTATTCAATTTCTTGATGCCATTATTTTGCGAATATTTCACAAATATACATATATACATATACAAATACCACATATACATATATATATGTATACATATATGTGTATATATATTAACTTTTTTCATTATAGAACAACATGAACTACCCATGTTCTATAAAAAGTTATAAACTTAGAAACTAAATTGCATTGTGTACTAGTTGTATTTTATTTCCTTCTTATTTATGTGAATTTATGAGGAATAACCCCCAAAAAAATCATTTGAAAAAATAATCAACACTATTGCATAATGATTATTTTTAAATGTTATCTTTTGTTCTCAATCTTACAACAGTGTTTTCGTTTTCAGAATAAGAAGCGAACATTTTTATTAAAAGTGTATTATTCTATTTTCATTTTTTATTTATTGAAATAACTAATCTCAGAGATACATTTGGTATGCTTAGAAATATTTTACTATTACGTTCTACAACAGAAAAGATCTGAAACATTTCGCTATTATTTATTGTGATCTCCTTTTATTTGAAAAGAGTTTTAATTTGCTTGCCAGATAATCAAGTTGCATAAATGGCTACATATGGAAATTAAATTTTGGCATAATCTATGAATAACTGGCTGTTTATTCTAAAATAAGATAATGAATTTGAGAATTTTTGAAAAATGATTTATAAAAAAGTCTGTATCTGAGCATCTTCATGGCTCACAATTTGAAAATGGTTTTAAATGAAAACCCATCTCATGGCTTGGAAAAAAACTGCATTGCAATAAAAATTTTAAATTCTTCCAAAAATTTTCATGCTACAGTATTTCAAAACAGCAGATTATTCCAACAATCATTCCATGTATTGAAGTATATAACAAAATTTTCTGCAAAACACGATCCCAGAATCTTGCTTTAGTGTTATTTCTTGAACTACCTGAAACTTCTGTAGCCTCAAATAAATTGTTCAGCTGAAAAGTGAACTACCATATGATACAATTAATTCCCCACTTTTTCCATTATTAATTGTAATCTCAGATATTATACTTGCTTACCACTTGACATAAAATTTCTTAGTTCAATTCTCTTACAAATAAAGTAATATTTATCTGGTGGCATATTTAAACATGACAACAAGAAGCATGATACAGCCAGCTGAATGCGATATTTAACAAGACAGCAATATCCCTCTTTAGGCAGGAATCAGTTTAGGCAGTCAAACTGGCATATATATCTGACCTGAAGTATTTGTCGCAGATCAGATGTATACGGTCATACTCTCAAACCATATGCTGACAGAAGGCCACAACATTCAGTGACTCCTTTGTTTTAATACACAATTATTTGTCTGCCTTTACAGGAGTCAACCAATACTATCATTAGCAATGTAATAAGAGAATGGGTTAGACAGCTCAATCACCAGATCTTAACTCAGTTAAACACATCTGGAACTACATTAGAATATAGGTAGCTTCTTTGTCTTCTTCTCCAAGATACTTAAATGAGCTGTACCAAGGTTATAGTACCAGTGATCTTTGTTCCTTATTAAAATACTTGACGATTTAATCAACAACATGGAGAGGAAATGTCAGTCCTACATTCACACTAAAGGAAGCGAGTGGATTTTATATTAAATTTTTTAAAAATTATTTGAATAAAAATATAAATTTTTTATTAAAAAAATTTCTCTATGTAACTATGTGCTTTCTGATAATCATATTTTATAATTTTTTTTCGGGAATACAAGACATACCATCTTTATACCAATATAACTCTGTAAGTCACTGCATGGTCTATATTTGGATCAACTTTTATATTTCTACAAGTCACTGCATGGTCTATATTTGGGTCAACTTTTATATTTCTATCTTGTTTGTTGTAAAACGTCTACCTTAAAAGCACTGTATTCATTGATTTTTGGAGGGTAGTGTATAAGGATATATACAATGTATATTCATCAAAACATCAGAAAATCATCAAAGCATCATATATTATGAGCATCAGAAATAATATTATCATATTCTCATTGGTATGCAACAATATGGTGTTAAATCCTAACTTTTGAAGCACATACAGTCTATGGCACAAAAGCTTCAAGAATTTTAATTTGTGTCATTCTGAAAGTTTTTTTTTTTTTTTTTAAAGGAAGTAGAGAGACCAACTACACTAAGCAAAGTCAAATGCAATTAATGTATCAATTAATGTATGTTATCAAATGCAATTAATGTATCTACATTAATATTAAGAGATTCACTAAAAATATAATTAAAATGTAGATTATTCACAAGCGATGTAAGCTTTTCTTTTCTCTTTACCTTTTTTTCATAAGAACAAATTTTGCAATAACAGTAATTTAATCGGATAAAGTTTCAGATTACTGTATTAAGTATCAAAATGGAATCATACATTAAATGTTGACATTTTCAGAAAATAGCTTTATATTGTTAAGCCAAGAATTGCACATTTTGAGTATAGTTCATCATAATTTTAAAAAAAATGACTTATATTAAAGTTTTGATCTATCTGCTAGTGTGAAGACTATTCACGATGTTTAAAAATCTTAGATTCACAAAGACTCTTAACATGCATGTAAATCTTTGAAGACTCATAACATGGAAGTAAATCTTTGAAGCAATAATTATATTTAATTAAGACAGACACAAGATAAAATTACCTTCCAAAATGAACACCAGAACCCATGGGACTAATCCTGGAAGGAGAATAGACACCACCTTTCAACTCAGAATCAATGAATGATGGTATAAGATCCAAAGAAAGATACTGATACAAAATCTGCATATCTTCTGGCTCCAATCCACTCCTTAAACATCAGTCAGTTTGCAATAAGATATATATGCAAACGTATAAAAATTAAAAGTTTTATTTGTCATTAAATACATAAAACATAGTGGAAAGCAAAGGAAATAATTAACAGAAAAAATAATAATTTATTACTCATTAAACGGGAGAAAAATTATTTGCAAATTCTAAGATACTCATTAAATCAAATCATTTCAAAAGACCCATTTATCTAAACTCAGCTTCATAATAAAAGGTGTAATAATTTAAAGGATTTTTTTAATGTTCAAAAATTAAATATTAAAATAAATATTAAAAAAATGCAAATTTTATGGATTTTCAAGTTTTTATTTTAAAATAAGTACATAATTCCAAACAAGAAAAAAATTCATGAAATATTTTACATTAAAAAATAATTTCCTAGGCATCACAGTTTACTTCAATATACATTCAATTAAATATGATTTAAAAATAAAAATGAATAAACAAAAAGAAATTTACCAAACTAGCTGATCATTGTACAGAAAAATTGAATACTGGATGCACCTGTAAAAATTATAGTATAAAAATTAGTAAAACTATTTACAGAATAAAAATAATGATTTTCAAACAGTATCATAAAGACTCAATAAGTTTTTTTGGGGGGAGGGGGAGTGTTTTATTTGTTTCTTGTTTTGTATGAGCACATGTGTTTTTGTTTATGACATGATAAAGCACAATAAGATTACCTGCCCAAAAGGAAGGGATACCATCATAGAAGACTTTCTAAAGAAAACACACTGATATGATGAAAGCCATGAAAACACCTAAGCAAGATTGATTTTCTCAGATTTGAACAATACTCAAACTACCAATGCACCACCCCACCACAGGTGGGCAGTATTATAAGGAATCTGCGAAATTTAATGAGAGAATTTCAAGCAATTTGCTAAATTTTATTTCAAATACACTTGGAACTGGACCTTTGATTATTAAAGAAATAAAATTATGTTTATATAAAGATTGTAACAGCTTTAGATATTGTTGCAATAATAATCTTGTACTTTTGAAATAGTTGAATTTGAAATATATCTGTTAATAAATGGCAATGTTTGAAACGCCAACACGAGAGCTGCGTGCGGTTCTCGCACGAAGTAAGATAATGATTTTGAATTTAAAAAGAGATAGAATACGTTTTTGGCTGTTGATTTTTGATGTTACCTTTTCTTCGACTTATATGTTGCAGTTATGAAATTGATCTATTAAATAAAGTTTGCTGTGTTTCATTGGAGTTTGCTTTAATTACGAAACAAGCATTACAGTCTTAATTATTTTTGGAGGCACCGGCGAGATAGAATAATCGTGCGTGCTTTTGAAATGAAAGCACATCTCCTGGAAAGCAAGGTATAGCATTTCTTTATTCCCAATTTCAAACGATATTATAAAGTTATTTGAACGAATTTTGATTTTAAACACTGCAGAAAAGCATACGAAAATGTGTTTTGCATCGTTGCAAATTTTAGTATAACTGTGCAAAAGTTTTCTGTGTTCTAAACTCAGTTTACTATTCCTTACTTAGTTTGAAGTGTCCATCATCGGACTTAGTTTGAAGTGTCCATCATTGGACTTAGTTTGAAGTGTCCATCATTGGACTTAGTTTGAAGTGTCCATCATTGGACTTAGTTTGAAGTGTCCATCATCGGACTTAGTCTGAAGTGTCCATCATTGGACTTAGTTTGAAGTGTCCATCATTGGACTTCGATAGTTTGAAGTGTTCATCATTGAACTTTAATACTCAAGTTTATCTTGCATTTTTACATATATATTTGAGTCGTAAATTATTGTATGTTATTTTATGGTGCATCACTGCATATCAACTGATGGTAACAGTCATAGGTTGTTCGGAATAAATGTGGTATTGCTTATTCTGAGCATTTAAACAAGTGCATTTAATTCCTTGTTGCCAGAGCACTTTATTTATTTATTGCAATTAAGTTGAGCTATTTTGAGGAAGCGTAAAGAACAGGGTGTTCGTAAACTTAAGAAGTAGAAAAAAATGTCTTTCTTAGGAAGAGCTCGTAAGGAGGATTTGCAGAATCTCGCAACTGAACTAGGTGTTCAGGTGACTGCTGATTTGAAAATAGTTGATCTGAAACAGAAAATTATTGAGAGCAGAGATTATGACGAAGTATTCGTCAAAGAAGTCTTAAACACGATAATAGAGGACCGAAAAGAGAGGGAAGAAAGAGAGGAACGTAGGAGACAGGAAGAGGAACGTAGGAGACAGGAAGAGGAACGTAGGAGACAGGAAGAGGAACGTAGGAGACAGGAAGTAGAGGAACGTAGAAGACAGGAAGAAGTAGAGGAACGTAGGAGACAGGAAGAAGTACAGGAACGTAGGAGACAGGAAGAAGTAGAGGAACGTAGGAGACAGGAAGAAGTAGAGGAACGAAGAAGGAAAGAACAATATGATTTAGAGAGATTAAAACTTGAAGCTGAGATAAAGTCTCAAACCACCGGACAGGTCCGGGCGAAAACGGAATTGCGACATCTGATGCAGAAATTTGACGACAAAGAAGGAGATATCAGTCTATATTTATCACTGTTTGAAAGGCAAGCAGAATGGGCTCAAATTGATAAAGAAGAATTTGTATCTCATTTGCTAGGACTACTTCCTTACGAAGTAACACAAATAATAGCTAGAGAACCCTCTGATAAAGCTAAAGATTATGAACATGTGAAGACTTTATTGCTAAAGCGTTTTAAATTAAGTCCTGAAAGGTTTAGGCAGAAATTCATGAAGCATCAAAAAAGTACCGAATCAACATGGGTGGATTTCAGCTATGAATTAGAAAATTATTGCAAGGAATGGGTAACTGGTTTGGGAGTTGAGAGTTTTGAACAGTTGTTGGACTTGATGGTGATTGATCAGCTTAAGCGTCGAGTCCCTCCTGAAATTCGAGATCATTTTCTTGACGAATGGGTAGAAATGATTTCGTCCAAGAAATTAGCCGAAAAACTTGATGCCTACGAAAACGTCCGTGGAAACTTCCAAAAAAATCTTGCAGCCGATCGGCGGAAAGGGAAATACAATCCAAAAACTCAAAGTAAAACAAATTCCGATGATAAAAATAATGCTGAAAATAAATGGCCTTCAAAGTTTAATTCGGGAAGCAAGATCTATCAACCTAGTAGTCCACGTCCAGATGATAAATATGAAAAACGAAAGTCACTGCAATGTTACCACTGTGGGTCCTATCAGCATCTAAGACCTCAGTGTCCAAAACTTAAGAATAGTACTGAATCTTCTGCTAATCTAAACAGAATTAGTTCAAGACCGGACGATGAATTTCTGTTACCTTATACTAGTATTGGATACGTAAATGGCTACAAAATTCCTATATTAAGAGATTCAGGTGCTAGTATTGATATAGTTTGTCGTAAATACATCACGCCAGAAATGCTGACAGGTGAAAAAGTGTGGGTGCAACAACCATTAGATTTAAATCCAACCTGTTTACCCTTGGCTGAAGTCGAACTAAACTGCGATCTCGGACATGTAATAACCAAGGCTGCCATTATTGGAAACAAACTCGACAAAGGAAGGTATTTATTAGGCAACCGAACTGCTGCACTACTGAATGAAAACAAAGAACCTGAAAATCAATCTCACAAGGTTAATACAGCGACTACTAGAGCTCAAACGAAAAGAGATGCGGAACAAGTTTTTGAAAAATATGGCCGGCTTCTAAGATGCGATGTCAAATACGGAATGTATGGAACATCAGGAAGAAGAGGTTCTGAAAGGACTGGCATGGCATATGCATTTGTTGATTATGATGATAGACGAGATGCAGAGAATGCCATAAAGTACGAAAATGGACGAGAAATTCGAGGCCAGAGCATTGTTGGGGAATGGGCTAGAGGGCCATCCTATCGCTCAGGGGGTGGTTCTAAATATCAGCGAAGTTCAAGTTATAGAAGAGAAAGTTATGGACGATCATCACGTCAGAATAGTGAAGAATGTTATCGCTGTAGACAGACAGGACATTGGGCTCGTGATTGTCCTGAACTTGAAAGAGATAGATACTATCCTCGTTCTAGACATCGTTCTCGTACAAGGTCTAGGTCAAGATTACACGGTCACAAGAGGAGTATCTCACATAGTCGATCTAGGAGCCATGATCGTCACAGAAGGAGTTCTTCTGGCTATCGCCATAAAAGTAGAAGTGTAAGCAGAGATAAAAGAGTAAAGGCGAGGTCACCCAGCCGATCTGTAACACCATCCAAGTTAGTTTTCCTTTCACGATCAAGGTCGCATGGAAAAAGTCGAAGAAAATATGAAAAGTCATCTAAAAAGTCGCGTTCAAGAACTTTTCCTTCGGAAAAGTTTCTCCGTTGGGGGAGAGATTGTAACAGCTTTAGATATTGTTGCAATAATAATCTTGTACTTTTGAAATAGTTGAATTTGAAATATATCTGTTAATAAATGGCAATGTTTGAAACGCCAACACGAGAGCTGCGTGCGGTTCTCGCACGAAGTAAGATAATGATTTTGAATTTAAAAAGAGATAGAATACGTTTTTGGCTGTTGATTTTTGATGTTACCTTTTCTTCGACTTATATGTTGCAGTTATGAAATTGATCTATTAAATAAAGTTTGCTGTGTTTCATTGGAGTTTGCTTTAATTACGAAACAAGCATTACAAGATGTACATGAAATATATTTAGAATCTGACCTCCATTTTATAAAAACAAAATGCAATGTGCCACATCAGTTAGGTATACAATTTAAGTTTAAACATTCATTTCTATGAATTGTGGCTTATTAAAAAATAGCAATATTATAATGACGAATTCTTTTAGTAATATTTATAAATAAAAAAATTACAGTATTAATGTATTCAAATTGGAAAAGGACAGAGAGAGAACAAATGAACTGAACAACCAAAATTTCAAAGTCAGATGTAAAAACATTAAAAAAATCTAAATTATAATTAATATACACATATACTTTATACATAAATAAAACTGTATTTTTATCTTAAAGAAAATTTTTCTCAAACTATTTCTCAACTTTGTCAGTTTATACTCAGAATAGATAAAAGTATGATATCTGATTTAAAATTGTTACTATTTATATATAATTCATGAGAAAATGAAGTCCGCCTAAATTAATTTATAAAAATCCCAATCCCACAGATCAGCAGTAACATACGTCTTTTGAATATAGTTTATAAATTTTAAAAGAACTATAAATATATGAAATTAAAAAAAAATTAATGTTAAAAGGCCCTGATTTGTATTTTTGAATAAGTCAATTACATTAAAAATTTATTAGGAATGTTAAAGCCAATAAAGACTAAATACTTATCATAACAGTAAATACCATCAAGTTTGATAGTGCCTTGCTTAACATATTTAATACGACTGTGTTAAACAAGCCAGTGAAATGCCATGTTAAATAAAATCAGATATACAAATACATATAATCATCAAACTGATTTTCACTATTTCCTTTTAACTACATATATAAAACTAAACAAAGTAAAATCAAACACAAAATATCATTTTTTTTAATTAAACAAGCAAAATTTAAGAAGTCCTATTCACTCATTTCTATGAATTTTGAATATTTTCAAATGCTTTCTTATGCTGAATTTCTTTAAGAATTGAACTAATGAAGCTGGGTTATCACTCATAGTATCTTGTATCGTGTTTTCAAAAGTTAACTTTAGATAACTGGCCGTAAAAGTTGTACAGATTCCATGGGCACCAAAATAGATGTATGATCTTGTTACGAAGCAAAAACATAATTTTGACATTTTAAATACAAGTTATTTAGCACATGAAAATGACAAGGGTTGTTATCTAAAAGCAATAACACTTTATAATTCAGATTATTTTGTTCACGATATCTTTGCTAATGCACATAAATAGATTTTGTAATAATTTTCAAAAAGCTGAGTGTGATTTATTTGATAAAGATTTATTTTACAAATGGCAAACATTTGCTCTTAAGCCATTAGTTCATGGGCTCTCCAATACTTTTTAACAATGTCCTCCTACCAAGAAAGTGCAATACAATTATTTAAATGTTTAAAAATCATAAGCTCATTGGAGTCACACGGAAAACAGTTTGGGGAATCAACCAATTCTGTAGAGATGGTCTCGCAAAGAGTCATGTCCGTTCAGATGTCTAAATAGAGCTACTACTGTCTTTCTTTGAAAACCGGGAATGAAAGTTGTCTCTTCCAATTCTCCATCTCTTATCCATAGCACTCTGAATCATATCCTGCTTAAGAACTTTCTTAAGAGCCAGGTTAACAAACAATTTAGTCGTATGATAAAGAAAGCGGTCAATTAATGCATTGCATTATCAAAGTTCCTTTCTTAGCCAATGTATCAGCTGTTTCATTGCCCATAATTCTACAGTGGGCTGCAACCCATTTGAAAGAAATGTGTGCTATTGCCTTAAGCAAAGGCCTACAGTCTAAGATTTTTCGGGAATTATTTTGATTATTCAGAAGGGCTTGAAGTGCACTTTTGAAATCTGACAATATGACTGCCTTTACAAAAGAGTGGCTATGAATCAACAGTTGTTGAATAGCCATAACAATGGCTTCAATTTTCCCATCAAACACAATAGTAAGAGGACCCCCACTGGTAAGTAGAAACTAAAAAGCTCGCTATGGATACCTGCTCCAGCACTATACTCTCTCTCTAACATAGCCGTCAGTGTAGACACACAACCACTCATTTTGAGGACAGCAAACCCCAATAGTTTCCATTGCAGTAAATCTTAACTGTGAATTTTTAACAACTCTTCGAATAAGATCAAGATTTATAATCAAATTCTAAAATCCAAAGGACAATGGAAAGGAAATTAGATAATCTTGTCTCATTTTCTCTGAACATTTTCGATAAAGATGTACAAATAGAACTTTGTAATAAAGCATACAAATTGGAAAATATGTGTTAATCAATTGCAATTGCAACCTTTACGAAAATACCGTCTGGACCATGTTAAATAAAATTCACTTCACTGAAAACAGGGTGTAATCAGCAAATCATGCTAATCTGAAAACGTGCTAATAAAAATTGAGTTGCATAAAGGATTCTTGTGCATCAAAAATGGTAATTTTCAAAAGTGTAATGATGCAAAACCCTAGTCAGTTACCCGTTAGCTTTCTTAATATTAAATGATAGTTTCCTTTAAGGTCATATGATTTCTAAATGACATGATAGATTTAAGAATTTTCAATGTCTAAACTTACTGTTAATTATTTTCAATACATTATCAACTGATTTTCAAATAATAATGCTTTCAATAAATCGCAGTATAAAGCTTATAAATAATAATATAATATATATAAATATATATATTATTTATATTATTACATACATTATATATAATACATATATAACAGTATATATATATCAATACATTTCAAATAATTTAGTTTTAAATGAATAAGAAAAAGCCAAATAAAAGTTTTTCTAAGGCTTAGTTTATTTGGTTACGGGAAAGCACATGAGGGATATCTGCTTAAGAGAATAAATGCCATGGGCAATAACACAAAAATGCCCATGCAGCCAGCTTGTTAATCTAAAATCAAACCCAGGTCAAACTACCACTGTGCAGCAAAATGCTGAACAGCCCTGCTTAACTTTTGGGGAGCCATATTCACCTAATTTGATTTCCTACATTATTTTACATTATGGATATAAGGAATGCAAAGGTTATATGATGTCAGTATTCTTTTGAATTACTGAAACCTAATAGGATTTGATAAAAAAACAAAACAAGATACAAATTAATTACATTTATTGCCATCTGCCACAATATACATTTGGTAATGATCATAAAGCTCCAGGAACGCATTTACAAACGGATTTCAGACCCACTTTCACATACACTATTTACCAATAAGTATTTGGACACTTTGGACACCTGTGACAGAAAACAAAATTTATTCACATTCAATAGCTGATACAGCCTCTATGAGCAACAATTACAGTCTCAACTCCTTTCCAAGAGTCCTTGTGTGACGGCTATTGGTATTTTCTTCCACTTGGCTTGGAGAAGACATGTAAGTTCTTTCACTGATGTTGGATGATTGTTACACCCCTTAATTTGGCAATCCAACTCATCCCAGAGGTTCTCCATAGGGTTCAGGTCTGGTCTCTGAGCACGATAGTCCATTCAGTTAACTCTATTTTCACCATATCCATCCATGGTGGACCACACAAATGACAAAAGTAACATGAGTCCAACCCATAAAACTGTAACAATATAGGAAGCACACTGTCACCCAAAACAGTGCAGTAGGCTTTGATGTTGAGCTTACCATGATTTTTGAACAAAATTCACAGTCTAAACTAGGAGAAACACCCACAGACTGTAATTCTGCCTCCACTGAACTTTACTGTGGGTACAATGCCTTCTGCCAGGAGGCATTCTCCAGGCAGACACCAGACCCAGACCCTGCCATGCGAATGGTAGAGGGTGAACCTTGATTTATCGTTCCAGAGAAAACCCATTTCCACTGATTTACGGTCCACTGTCTATGCGCTTTGCACCCCATTAACCGAGCAGCATGGTTGGATTTTGTGATCAAAGACTAATGGGTGGCAGCACGACCAATGTGCTTCTGATTGGATAATTTTAATCAAAACAACACTTCCAGATGCCTGTTGAAACTCTTGGAGTATGTGGGCCATTGGCTGAGTGCAGTTCTTTCAAATTTCTCGCACAGCACCCATCTGTCTCTATCTCTCAGTTTCGTAGATCTGCCAACTTGGGTATTCCAACAATCACCATCACCTTCCATTTCTGAACCACATAGGTAAATGTTAATTTTGGGTTATTCAACTTATATATGCTCCTTAAGGATTGGCCATTTTTGTGATATCCGACAATTATACCTTTTTGCCAATGTTGTTTCCTACACAATATTTAACGCAAGAGGGTGTGATGTATTTAACACAAGAGGGTGGACTGCCTTTGCATGAGTGTCCAAATACTTACTGGTAGATAGTGTATGCTTGAACAGCAGGAGAGTACAGTGGATCATCAAGAACAGCACAGCTGCTAACTTTGGTATATGAAAACTTAGCAGATTTTCACATGAAAATCAGAAGATTCCGAGAGCTTTTAATATTGTACAGCACCACCATTTCAAAACAACTCCAGACTGATTTACATTCAACTTATAATGGCCTGATTTAAGCAACTGCATTATTTATAACATGATTCTGATGCAAAATATATCAATATTTAATTAGATATTCTAAATTTTACATTCTTTGGCTGATTTCACATTATAAACATATGCATATTATCATGATAATATTCTAATTTTCCTATTCTTTTATACTAAGAAATTCTTAAAAATGAAGGAAAGATTTTACTTATCAAACACTTTTACATAAGATGAAAATAAAATTAATATACATACTGTTACATGGATAACTTAGTATTTCAACATATATTGATGTAAAACTAAATTAAACACAAATATATTTTTCAATTGATTAACTGTTGTTTGAATCTTTAAAAAAAAAATTTCAGAAATGTCAAGACAATTCAAATTACGTAAAGTTTAATGAAAAAAATAATACTGAAAATTACTATAGGAGAGTGAAATTTGCACAATTCATTCAAGTTTCATTAATTCTATAAATTTCATTTATTGCTGAGAAAAACTTTCGTAAAGGCTAAAAATTTAAAACAGAGAGATTCTGTAACCTATCAGGAGACTGGGAGTGTTGACAGCTACGAAAACAGGTATGTAGGCCTGAACCAAGAATTTGAAAATGCTGATCACACAATGTTGCAGGTGTATCATCATGCATTCAGATCTTCCTTATAGAATTCAAATCTTCTTTATAGAATGAGGCATTCATGGCTTGATTTGCACAAATGAATTTCTTCGGAATAATATTGAAGAGCATGATCAAAGTTGTCTTGACGATGGATTTTTGGAAATGACTTTTTTCAAATTATAGGGAAGACAGTATATGTTATTTCACTGACTGCCCTTAAGATTCTGAATCAAACTGGTAGCCCCAGGTCTCATCACCTGAGTTAGGTTAATTCATTAAGACAAAGAAACTCAAAAGCTATCCACCTATGAGGACAGATGTCTTTGTGGAAGACTTTTTAAGGGGAATTGATTGATATCCACATTACATGCAGGGATTCCCTGCTACAAATGCATGATTGTTTGCATGATACAAATGCAAACACTCATACAGCCAGCTCATTTGCTACATTTCAAACCCAGGACAAACTACCAGTGTTTAGCAACTTTACCGTTTGGCCACTGGTATAATCACCTCTGAAAATAGTTCATGAAAAGTATGGATTCTGGTATACAAGGTAATGGAATAAATCTCCAGAGTTTCTAAACACTATTTTTTTTTTTTTTTCTGTTTTTCAGTTAGCTCATACTGCATAAATCGAGAACAGATTTTTGTTTCCCAAATCTGCTCGGATGATGACCCACCTTGCATTCTTGTTAATTCCCAATTGCCCTGCCATCAGTCATGCAACCCTTAATCTCATGCCAGCCTGTATCATATTTACTCAATTGTTTCTGATGATTCTGCTTGTCAGAGGTTGAAAATGATTCTGCTAGTCAGGCCAAACTGAACATGGCACATGCACAGTCATTTCCATCCTGTTAAATCAGTAACAAACACATTTTTCTGCTCATGGCTTCTTTTTTGTACACATGCAACAATACTTCATATATCTTTACTGCTGTTTTCCCAGTCTGTGGCACTTGAAACTTGCTTACTACTCTTTTGCTGTGACATCCCTTCTATCAATGACTACAGCACTACAGCACTTTTATAGCGATGGCTGCATGGATTCATGCTACATGGTGCTTCTTGACATGCCGCTGGTTAGGCATGTGCATATGTGTGTGTACCCAATACATACAGCCAATAATATGCTAAATCATTCACTACATGTTTCAGGTACACACTGTATATATATTATATTATATACATGTATATGTTACATACTAAGTAATGCAAAAATAACACAAAAAGTCAAATTTCAATAATTTGAAAAGTACAGACTATAGCATGACGCAGTTTGAAGAGTTGGTATTGTTTCACTATCCTATCGGTTGTTCATTTTAATTATCATTAACAAACTTTTGTCACAGTTTTATGCATATCCACTACTATTGGCCATTGCTAGTGAAGAAATTTTTCCATACCAATTTCACTTTTACTATTTAATACTTGTCAAAAAAATTTTTAAGCTTTTTAAAAAAAAATTTTAAATTACTTTAAAAATAATAAATTTATAAATTGGAATTTAAACTGAAAATTGTAATTTTTTTAATTTTAAATAATAGAATTTTAATAGGAGTACTCCCCTTTAAGTATAATTATCGTTGTCAATATATATATATATATATATATATATAATAAAAGATTTTCTTGCCAGAATATTTGCACTGTACATTGTCAGGAGATACTTTAGTTGTGTCAAAAGTTTGTACAGTGGCTATAACACAGTTTGCAGTGTAGTTAGGATTATAAATATTGAGCATCATTTATAAGAATGATTGCCAGATGTGGCATGACAATCTGCCCAACATCAAAGATGGTCCAATAAAATTCCTGTCATACCATGATAAATAACCTCTTTAAAAATCACTACCTCTGTGCATTTGTAACTTCAAATAAAAATGCACTGTTCTGACAATAAAACAGTTATTTAAAAAAAATAATTAAAAAAACTGTCTTTTCAAGCATTGTGTGAAAATCACAGTACTATCATCCATATTTTTTGAATTATTGAATTTTTACTTTTTCTGTTACTTCTCTATCACTTTATCTATTCAAAATGAATAGACAACTAAAAACACCTTTATTAATAACAAGCTTTCATAATATCTTTTTAAATAAATGCTATCTTTCCAGTAAGTAATTCTTGATAACTTGTACAAGTAACAAAAAATGTCATAGCAAGATCAATTTTCATAATTGAAATGATATTAAAAACCCTACCCCTGTGGTATTCAAACTTAATGACAGTACAGCCCCAAAAAAACAATTTCATGAACCCAGTCCGAGCATAAACCCTGAGTTATATAACCTCAAGTTAGATTTTTTTAGGATTATTATCCACCTTAGATTTTTAAGATTATTATTCAAACCAATAATTTGAATACCACTGCCCAACACTTTTTGGGATCAATGCAATGATATGCAAAAACATATAGTTTATGTAATAGATATCTAAAAAATGCATGCAAACACAGTACATTTTAGAGAAGAAAAGCAAGTTAAAACATATAAAGTGAAAATGTCATACTGTTAGAAATCAGTTTTCTAGATATGACCCTTGATTCTTATATATAAATACAAATGTATGGCCTCAATGAAATCATTTAAGTTAAATTAGGATTTTCAACATCAGATCTTCAAACATACAGATTTAAAAGTTTTGACCAAGTATATAAGTCCAATTATATTGAATAGTATTTATATTTACACCATAAATTCTTGTATGAAAATTATACATAATTGTGATTGTATCACATTTGTAATGCTGTAGTTCAGCAGTGTGAGAATTTCCTGTAAAAAGGCATTTAAAGGCATCTGAACATTGTTGCAATGTAAACATAAAACAAACTTTGCTTTATCCTATTGTTCAATAAGATATTATTCGAAAGTTAATGTTTATAATGATAGCAATTCTAGATGTATTACTCCTTAAATATTGGCTATACCTATGTTTAATGATATTATAGAAAAATAGTCAGTATAATTAAAACATCATATAATTTTTGTAAATGAAAAAAAGAAAAGAAAACTAAATAGATGAAGAATAGAATAGGAAGATAGATAAGAAATATACTACGATATATTAAGAAACAGATGAAGTATCAGTAGCTTAAAAAATATAAATTGTTTAGTAATAAAATTCTTCATAAAAGTGTCATATTTCCTTTTATAATTCAGAATTAAGTATTATGTTCATATGTCATTAGATATAACTTCTCACTCTCTTTGTTTTTTTACTCAAAATAAACTCAGCAGATCATAGACCAACTTTTGTTATAAACAAATATTTTGCTCTGTACAGGTCTTGCTTGTAAGTCTCTCAGTGCATTTAAGAATAAAATAATATAAATTCTGCATAACAGCAGATGAAATGTCACATAGAAAATTTAAGTAAAAAAATTAAAATGAAATTAAAAAAAAAAAAAAACTATGAAAGATGTAAACATTATCATTTATGTTTTAAATTGTTAATTGTTAGAAATTTACTTATTTACATGTTAGAATCATGCTATATTTTATTTGTGCTCTCCATTTATTTTTAAATCTAAAAGGGCTTTTCAGCAAAATGGTTTGCCCGAGACTGATCTACAGGAACAGTATGTTGATAATATTACATAGTAAATAAACTACCACTGAACAAATAATTAATGATAACACTGTTTCCATATCAACAAGGATAGGGGGAGGAGAAGGAGAAAAAGAACTGATAACACATTTATTCTCATTAGCAACAACAGTTAAACATTTGTTAGAAGAGTTATCAGAAAAATAAGGACTGACATTTAACACATTTGACATTTTGAATGTGTTAAATATGATTAAAATGATCCCCCACACCCCCATGTTCTTACTGTGTTTTTGCATTCATATTTCACATCCCATGTGCACGTTTCATGAAAACTGCTACTTTTGCTATGTTGTAATTCCTCTGTATTCTGACTGTGAGCAAGAATTTCGTTACACCTCATATATATTCTTAGATGCTTGATAAATTAAGCTCAGAGAAACTTTTCTAAAATGACAATACATAATTCCAGGATTTTGTTCTGTGAAAAAGATCACTTTAGATAATATGATCAATGATCTTCAATATTCAATTACCTTCTCAAAAATACTGATAATTTTCAGACAAGATGATCTGAAGCAGGTGATCACAGTGAGAGGTTTCACAGTATTTGAATACAATCAATCTAATGTAAGAGGTGGCTTAATGGAATGGGTTTCACTTTGTTTTGTTTTGCCTTCGAACATCAGAAGAATTAGTAATGAAAATGAGTGTAATAAATTATTCAATGAAACATCTTGTTACAACACAAACAGTTTATTTATAAATCTAATAAGTGACAACTCTAGTTTAAACATCTCAAAACAACATGCAAAATATAAATGACATAAGATAATACTCATTAATATTTCAAAATACATGCAACTCAAAGCCATTTTTCTCCTATTCTCAGAAAAAGAATGAGCTCAAGAACAAAAATGTAAACAACTTCCACTGTTGCCATACTTAGTTTTCTAAATTAGTCAAACAAAGATAATATCAGATAGAGGTTCAACTTGGCACACTTTATAAGAGAAACTAGGGGTACTTAAATGATTATAGTGGCATACAACAAACACAAAATTCTAATACAGACAGCTTATTCAGATATGTCACACTGCAGAAGTGTAAAAGGAAACAATTCATTTATTATTTTTACAATAAGCAATGTTTTTAGATAATTATCTTGACACTTATAATTGAACTACAGCTGTAGGTTTGCAGATATATTACCATTTCAACATTAACTGCACTAAATTGGATCAATATTCTATAATAGTGTTCATCAACTGCATTTTGTGAAAATTCATACGATTGAAATGTAAAATTACATCTTTCCTGTCACTGATTTAAACCTTTAATAGTCATGAACAAGCTTAGCAAGCAGTAACGCACCATAGTGGGCACAAACGAACAAGCTTGCATTACAGATTTACGACTCATAGCTATAGCACGAATTTAGGGAACAAGATTTGCTTAATTTCACAACTACAGAAGAGTTAATAATACAGCATTAATGATTCTTATGTTCTGACTAACAAACAAAAGTTATTATTCTGTTTAAATGTGCAATTCATAAAATAATTACCGCATATTTCCGAATATGAGCTGATCTATGTATAAGCCAAAAGTGCATTTTTTATTCAAATGTTTATCCATAGTTTAAAACTTGTATACATGCTGAAATGAAAAAAAAAAATCTCAACGTTCATACCTGTTGTCATGAGAGCAAAAACATTGCCAAACAGGTCAAACATGTGGATTATTTTCAAATCAAATCACTGTAAATTTAAACACAAGACACCAAAAATGATACTTTTAACTCTGATAACCCTATCTAAAGCTAGCACTTTTTACCCCATTCATTTGTTGCCTTATATAAGATTTGTAGCCTTTGTGCTAGTCTTATTTTTTGTGCCATTTTATTTTTGTCTGAAAGATAAGCAGGAAGAGAAACTCTCATACAGCAAATTTCAAACTTTCATCAAACTTTATTCGATGAAAATTCTAACAAAAGTATGGCTGCCTGGCATTTTTACATAAATGGGTTGAAAAGAAAAATCTGAAAGAGTTCAGATTTTAATAGTCGCCCATATGGGTTTATTAAGGTTTTTCTATGCTCTCGCAATCTACTAGTCTGCAGTTGCACTCATTCCTATTAATCCATTTCTTTTTGTCTTTTTAGCTTTATTATTAAGCATCAATGTCTTCGCACTTATGCCATATACAATTCAACAGCAAAATTATAAAAATTTTAAAAGCAGCATGTGCTTAGAATTCCTGATGAAGTGTTGAGTGTTCGCATATATTTCTCCACTTTTTTGGGTCTTTTCTCATTTTATCATATCAATGTACAGTTTTCTTAGTAAGATGGCTTGCAAAACGTTTTTTTTTTTTGGTCTTTTTATTATTAACGTGTTTCTTTTTATTATTAACGTTAATGTGTAATTCACTGATTAAATATTATGTTCTTCACACACACACACACATATCATATAAAATTCAATTGAATAAAAAATTACAAAATATTTAAAAACAGTACATCTTTTGAACAGTCTCACATGCTGGAGATAACAATGGTTTAATCTGTACAATGTTGCCACTGCTCGCTTTCAAATCACCGAGTTTGTTTAAAATTCATTGTTTTACAAAATATGAAATATACTATTCAAAATTCCGGGTTACAGGTGCATATGGTTCAGGTGGAGGACTATGTTTTTCAATACTGGATGTCCTTAGGTGGCGTCATTTTTTCACAGAGCGAGAAGCATACATGCAGATTCTTCATTATTTAATTTATTTAAAAGTAATATAGCACGATAATACTTCATTGCAACAATCTGAAAAGTGATTTTGACATTTAAAGCAACATGTCACAAATCTTGTTTTGAGAACTAATAGTCCATTTGCGCTGAAAAGTTCGAGAATGGAAAAGCAAGGTGCAAATTCACCAGTTTTAGATTTTTTGTGTTTACCATAACTTTCTAAGCCAATATTATAAGCAATTTCGAATATAAAATGAATAGGATTTAGTGCAGAATTGGGTGCCCCTTCAATTAGCGACAAATTTTGTTCAGTTTTGGTGATGAAACACCATTTCTGGTTACCATGATAGTTTTAACATTGTTTAGCTTCCTGATTTTTTTTAAGTGAAAATAAATCGATGTGTACATGGACACATCAATACATGTAATTCTGAACTAATTCTTTTAGTTTCCCTTCTTCCATATCTGAAAATTATTTATTACTTTTATTATTTTATTTCGGTTTTGTGTAGCGGCCATCTTGAAATTGTGCCTTCTGGCATCGATCTTGGCATCAAAAAAGAACTGCCAAAAAAACAAGGGGCACCCAATTGTAAACTTTTACCAATGTTTCATTTCACTTAACTTTTTCCCACAAACTTGTGAAGTATAAATTGAAGAAATAAAGAAGTGTAATATTTGATAATGATTGTTTGCTCCTGGCAACAGAAAGGTACATACACTTTTTGGAAGATTATCAGATGTGTATATAAGCAAATCGCCATAATTTAGCTTTATAAAATGTTCCAAAACTTCTTGGCTTATATAGGGAAATATGTGGTAATAAGCAATAAGCCATACAGGGCTTGTGGCTGTAATATCTTAAGAAGTAGTATAATTGCACAATGTATTTGATGAAATTTGATAACGTATATTCCTACATTACCTAAATTTGGCATCTTCTACACCATACTGAAATGAGAACTCTTGTGTGCTTAAAAAACAACAACCATTTGATATAATAATTAGAATGTCATTTAAAATTCAATAATTGAAGACTTTTGTCCCTCTTAATTTTTATAGTTACACACATAAATCCTTGCTGAATGTGGGATTACCTCATTAACACATTGCACATACAGCAAAATCGCATTCTTCAAAGTTTAGTTTTCAATGGAAAAAACAGGTTAGGTATAAGTTCAGATTAAGAAAATATGTATAATTGATACAAACTTAATTATTATTGTAATGAAAATGGGAAAATTAAAAAAAATGTTATTTAAAAGGATTTCTGTTGCTACTAAATAAAGAGGTTAATAAAATTATATTTTAATAGCTAGTGACTTTTGCTTGAGATAACATCTGATTCAAATCATTAAAAGTTTCAGTGTAAAAAATGCTAAGTTTTTCAACATCTCTCAACAACCTCATAAAGTATCCTTTTCTTTCTTCATTTGGGTGAATCTCCATTACAAAATCAGACAGTTCCTGTGCCCTTTTTTAACAATTCATTTAACTTCTTGTAAGTTAAAGGCTTTTCTGCACTGTCGTTGCTTTCACTCTCAGGTGCTATAAGATCATCTAATTCTTCAAATGCTGTTTCATGATTGTAATTCTGAACTAATTCTTTTATTTTCCCTTCTTCCATATCTGAAAATACTGTGCTGCCTATTGCTTTTGCATTCTGTATGATTTGCTTGGCTTCATTTTCAATCAATGGAAATCCTTAAAAATTGTTCACAATTTCTGTACAGAACTGATGCCACCAAGCATTCATTATTGATGAATTCATTTTTTCCCAAGGGAGTTCAGTCATTTCCATGCATTGTCTTATGTTGAATTGCTTTCAAAATACCACTAGTTTTCAGTGGAAGGAATAAAAACAAAGTCTCTACATTTGGATGCAATATTGCCAGAGCTTCAGCATCTTTCCCTGGAACATTAATTAAAATAAAAGTCCCATGTTTCAATTTTTAACATGAGATGTCTCGATGCCCAGCAACGGCACAGGGGCCGAGCTGATCGCAGACGTGCTGTAGAAGTTTTTCTGATTTTTTTTCTAAATGTTTTGACTTCTTTAATGAATGAATTTTCAAACCAGTCATTAAAGAGGACTATCACAATGCAGCTGAGACTCTGGCATATAATTTAAATTCTTGCACTGGTCAAATGAAGACAAGATAACAAGCATATGCATTTGCAAATTCATCCAAATGATGTGCATGAATTCAGCATAATTCAAACAATATCCAAACAAACATATTCAAGAAAACTGCATTAGATCTTAAATAAATAAATAAAAACTTATAAAAAGGATTTAAAATGTCTCCTTATGAAAAAGGCAACCAGTATTTCTGAATTTGTAAACAGCTTGAAGGCATATTGTAGACTCAAAATTTTCCATAAAATTATCTCAGCACATCACATTTGGATGATAATCCAAGAAACAACCATATATATAGGCTGCATCATATTTAATGCAAAATCATAAAAATAAATATACTCTAAGTAACCATCAAAATTTATCTGCTTCTAAGAAAATATTTTTTAAGTATAGCATGGATGATAAGAATTTTTTTAATTTCAGGATATTAAAAATAGATCAATCATATCAAATAAAAATTCCACAAAATATTTACCTTCCAAATTTCAAAAAACAAATTTAACCAAGACTATCAGACTTTGAAAAGGAAACTAGCACTGGTATGCCAATTAAGGCTTCTCAGAAAAAGGAGAAAAGACTGCTCCTGATAATAAAAACAAGGATCCATTACACTGCTTTGCTGTCTTAACACCCAAGTTTCAGTATTAATCAGTATTAAAAGCTTGAAGCTGTAGAAAAGATGAAGAAAGACAATACAGAGCTAAAAGAAGGAAAAGTGGAGGGCTTCAGAAAAAAGAGGAAATCATAGCAGTAGTTTGCTTAAAGAAGTAGAAAGAAAGGAAAAAGAAGACATAAGAATAGAAATAGAGAAAAAAAGTAAAGAGGGGGGAACAGTGAAAAATACAAGTAGCAGCATATAAAACAAGATGAAGCACAGAAACTAGTAGCAAGTACAGAAAAATATACAGCAGTGTTTTACTGAAACATCCATTGTATGTCAATCAAATGATTAACAAGTCAGGAAAGGCTGACTGTTAGCAATTACTCCAACACCTGAGTGCAGTAGTTGAACTAAGGTTATAAATAAAACTTTGAAGTACAAGTTACACATAAAACTTTGAAGTACTTTTAAAAGTATTACTGATTCTTACTCTTAATATACAAATAAATGTTATTGTTCTGTTTAAATGTGTAGTTTAAAGTAAACAATTATTAAAGAGGTATTAAATCTTTATGGCTGTGATAATATATATAGTTTTACATTGGAAGTTTTTAATTATGTATTAATCTCCCACTTATAGATGACATTTTTTATGAAAATGAAAATAAGTAGAAAATTAATCAAACCCATATTAGTAAAGCAAGACTGTGTTACATACTATTCATTTTCTACATTCCAACAGTTAGACTATGTATTACCCAGCAACTGGTTTATGTACAATTTGAGGTAATCTTCAGCATTAGGTGTCTACTGCTTGAGTTATCTTTAACTGGCATGTGTCTAGAATTACAATATTGCATACAGTAGATGCAAAAAAAAAAAAAAAAAAAAAAACAAGCATCATAATTGTATCATCGGCGTCTGATGGCAGCATGGTAGCAGACTAAGTACAGTATGGGACATCACTCTACTGATCCAAAAGTTAGGAAAAAAAAAAAAAAATGACAGCAGAACCTTTAGTGCAGGTAGTAATCACCAGAGAAATCTACGATTTTCTGCCGTTTTGGTAGTGTTTCAAGGCTTTGGCTCAGAAACTCGGTGGCCGCAAATCCAAAAACAGATCAACCTCATTTCAGATGTCCTGTGCAGAATGGGAGATAGCACCAGCAAGATATAGCTGCAGATGTGAAGAAAAGAAGAAGTCCGAAGGAGTGATATCGGGTATATGGTGGATGTAGCAAAATATCCCATTCAAGTCTACACAGAGTCCAGCCAGTGAATGCAGACACATGTGGTCTTGCATTATCTTAATGAAACATCATCTTTTTTGCATTGGAACTCAGTTCAACATTTTTCCTTGATAGCAGCATCAACATGGACTAGCTGTACACCTTACTGTCGAGGGTTTTACATTTTCCCAGATACTCTTTGTGGATAATAACACAGCAAAGCATGATCTTTTTGTTAAAATAGTGCTTTGCAATGCTGCCGTTGAACTCACTGGGCACAGAACAACCCCCTTTTGGGCCTGTGTTGTTGGAGTTGATCCACTTTTCATCACAAGTAATGATCCAGTCCAGAATTTTGTCCTTGCATTGATATTCGAGCAGATAAGTGCAAGCTCGAACACATCTGTCCTAATCTGCTTGAGTGAGCTCATGCGGAACCCAGTGATTGAACTTGTATGTCAAGTTTATGCAATGCATAGTGCAACTAATGGACATGGCACTAATGTCTAACTCTTCAGCAAGCTCTTGAGTGTTTGATCTTACTTAGCAAGCTCTTAAGTGGCTGATTTTGATCTTCTTCCACAAGTTCTCGCAGGTGGGCCTCATCAACATCAGAAGGGTGGCCAGAGTGCTCTGCTTCTTGAATGTCATAGTCCTTGCTTTTGAACTTTTGGTACCAAAACTTCACAGTGTCATATGATACTACATTAGTACCTAAAGCTGTACATATGATTTGGTGACATTCTGTAGCTGACTTTTTGCAACAGAACTGGAAGCAAATGACAATTCTAATCTGATAGCATGATAGTTCTATTTCAGACACCTTGTACTTAATGATAGTGACACTTCTTTTACAAATTTCACAACAAAATTTCTAAACCAAGTTTCTTTCTTTCAAATGCCAGAAATTATTTGAAAAAATATGTTTGAATTGTTTGTGCAGACAATATTTGTGGCGGCAGAAAACTTTCATTAAAATCAGATATCACTGATTCCAGAATCCTTACTTGGATACCCTTAATATTATGTTTTGTTTCTATTAAATTACTCACCTTTTGTCTGTTCTATGTCATTTAATTTTTTACTTTTTTTTTATTTTGTTAATTTTCTCTTTTTTTATTTGAATATCTATTTACTACTAATCTAACTTAATTTATTAACACTTTTAGCTCTTTATAGTCCATTTCAGTATTTAGTATTCATTGTTTTATCTATGACTTTTTCATTTATTTTTGTTCACTATTCC
>KK119009.1:736329-747443 GCA_000611955.2 Stegodyphus mimosarum
AACTGCTGGTCTTCATAGTGTGTATATGTGATTATTGAAAAGCCTCAAAGGCTATCTGCCTAGTGGGAGGGATGCCTTTGTGGAGGACTTTCTAAGGAAAACTGGCTCGTATACACGTTACACATGTGGAAAACCATGAAAATGCCCAAGCAGCCAGCCCATTCATGGGATTTAAACCTCGGACTAAACTACCAGAGTTCACTGACTTTACCACTCGGCCACTGGTAGGCCCGGTCTTCCATAGAATTGTAGCATTTATAATTTTAGAAATTTAGGCTTGAGACTATAATAGAATGCCTTTAGAGCAAATAAATAAGCAAATGAAAATAATGGTGAAACTTCAAGTCGTGTTTTTAAACAGATTGATAAATTATATACCTTATTTCGACAAAAAGGAGCTGCTACTTGCAGGCTTTGATCAGTCTACTGGTTCAACAAATAGATAAATTTACAAAGAACCGATAAGGAGAAAAAAAGAAAGCACAGTTTAGCATGAACTTTTTTTATCGTTTGAAATGGTCTTACAAACTGCAGTTCAGTTTTACAAATGCCATAAAAAGGAAACAATAATTTGTTTATTTTAATTGAAATGCAAAATCAGCCTATACAAAGGGGGAAAAGTGATTCTTTTCACAAATGGATTGTGTACTGAGAGCCATGAAATCAGTTAACCAAACTGTGAGATTGTAATATGTCTAAACGAATAAGTAAAAAGACTGATTCTTATTAGTTCAAATTTATGAGCTTTCTGATTATAGAGAAATTTCCTTTCTTTCTATTTTAATCAAAGTCCAATTTTCTTAAATAAACTGAATATTGGTCCTGCGGTTTCTTTTGGGTTTAATTTATTTGAGTTGAACGTTCTCTATTTCTTCCTAAATACATTAGAAAGCAAAACTTGCATATGAATTTACACCTTGTATAAATGCCAACTGTTTTTGTAAATTAAGAGCAAAATTTTAAAAGAGAGTCACTAATTTTTTCCATACCAGCATCAACTCTGTCAGAGTTCATTTTTATCAGGACTAAGAATTTATATGTTTCAGTTCATGAGTATTAATTCTGTTGCACAGGTTATCTCAAAATATCTCTAAACATCATTTATTGGAGACTGTTTCATTTGTTGTAGCGCATTCATAACTTGAGACCTCATTTGTCTTCTGAGGAACTTCTTGTTCAGATAATTTGTTCATGAAGTGAATTGTTTGTAATAAGCAGGTTCATGATATGTGATTTTATTTTAATTAATCACTTTTCAGACATTTTAAATTTCTTTTCTTAATTATTGATAACAAAAATTAACATAAATGATAATGTGAATGTTCAATGAAATAAAATACTTTGTTATTTATTTCTAAGATTATACTTCAATTATAATTGTATATATTGCATCACGAGTTTAAGTTTACTGAACAAGATCTGCATTTTGTCATAAAAAAACAGGTCAACACCAACATACTTCAAACTAATGAGAGACCACTCAGAGCTGAAAGAGTTAATATTTTATGAAAAGTTATAATACTCTCATTCATCAAATTTGAAAGAATTTTATGTTATGAAAATGTTTGCAAAATGTAACATAATTCAGAAATAGTTTTTTTAAATTATTATTATTATTATTATTTCGGAAGTCTACATTGGTAACAACAGCAGGTCATTTAAAGTCTAGGTTGAGAATTTAATGTACAGAAGCATTTATAAATAGTAAATTTAATATCGGATTACTTAAGTGAAATGAAAAATCTTGCAATAAAAAAAAAGGTATTCTTATGTTTATGTGGTATCTTAATTAACCTATGATAACTAGAAATCATTCTTTTTCATACATTTTTATCTCTATGATAGTTTACAATAATCTTTTTGAAGTTATAGCAAACTCATGCTTTTTGGATACCATGTACTAGTGGGAGTAAAACCCTACTTTTGGTGGGAATCAATGTTCTATAGAAATCATTTACGAGACACACACAAAAAAAAAAAAAAAAAAAAAAAAAGTTTCTTTTTATTTATAATATGTTTGAATGTGCATATACATCAAAGCTGCCAAACTTGAAATCTTAAAAACCGGGAGACTTTTAGCAAGAAAAATGGGAGTAATTGGGAGGTTTTCATGCTGTACAACACGACCATTTCAAAGAAACTCAAAATTGACTTTAATTCATTTCATAATGCATGGCTAAGATTATGGAATTATTGGTAATTCAATTCTGATGTAAAATATATTAGCATTTTATTACATATTCTAAATATTATGTTCTTCGGCCAATTCCATTTTTTAATTTTCTATTATTTTGAGAAAATCCTCGGTACCATAGGAAAGCTGTTCTATATCAAAGTATCTTTAAATAATATGAAAATAAAATTAATAATTAATATGTATTCAGAATTTATGTAGATAAACTTAGTAATGTACCATATAACAAAATTAACAAAAATTAAATACAAACATCTATTCAAAATTAAACATTGTTTGAATCTTCATATAAAAATCTATGAATGTCTACAGTAAATTAAGATACCTCAGATCAAATGAAATTTAACATGATGAATAAAATGTAAAAAGGAAAAAAAAAATGCAATTCAGAAGAAATAAAATTTAATAAAAAAAATTATCCTGAAAATCATTACAGATGGAGGAATGGAATTAGACTAATTTAAATTTCATTTATTTAATAAATTTCATTCTTTTATTGGTTGAAGTGCTAGGAAACATTTTCCTTAGTAAGGGCTAAAAATTAAAAACTGCAATATTTGGTGATTTACCAGGGGATGTTATGAAAAACTGGGAGAGCTGGCAGCTATATATATATATATATATATAATACACACACAAAATATTTTAAGTTTCATATTATGTTATGCATCAGAAGGCAAATTTTGTATTTGTGATAACAAGCAAAGAGTTGCAATTAATTCCATAATACTTTCAATTTCCCACCCATTGTATCCTCTATTGCTAAATTTGAATTTCCCATCTGTTATACCAATTGTCAAGAAAATGCCAAACAATTTTTTCCCAAGCAATATTATTAATTTACTTATTTATAAATTAAATTATTTAGCACTGTAAATAATAATTACTTTACTATTATATATTACTAAATATTGGGTGAAGTAGCTATTATGACCACAATTCCACAAATAAATTATTACAGTAAGATATGGTAAGTAAAGATTTTACATTATGTTGTTCTCCAAAATGAAAAATTGAAATATTTCTATAAAAACTTTTATTAAAAATAACATATTTACAAAAATATATTACCTAAACTTCTCTTCAATTTGGTTTATAAAACATAGTATTTTTAGAAAGGAATATCGCTCAAGGGGTAAAAAATGGATTCCTTGAAAAATATCCAGAAGATCAGCATCACTTGACTTTAAATTTAAAAGGTACTAGAAAAGAATAAAAAACAAAATATTACAATTTCGAATAAATTTCATGTCTGAAAATTCCTATACAGAAATCTGAACTTAAATTTAAAAAAGTCTGCATTATGTTTAAAACTTAATTTTTTTAGCTTTCAAAATCAGCATTTATCACAAATTTTAAAATTTTTTATTGATTAAATGTTGCATTAAAGCCTAATTTTAAAAATGTTGCACTAACTGCTAACTACATAAAACTCTAAATGCATTAGCATATTTTCACTTAATTCTAATTGAAAATGGGTGAACATTATGATGTTTCTAGCTCCTCCTTTTATTTTCCTCCTAAAAATTTGTCAGAAAATTAAAAATCTCACAAGAACTATTTAAATTATACATTTACTTTGAGTAGTAACTAATGGAATAATACTGGTCTCCCACCCATTGATTAATAAAAAAAAATTGCCACATGCATAAGAACAAAAAGATAACAAAAGTCACTGAGGATCAACTTATACATACAGAATCAAAAAACTGGCACAAGCTTTTCTTCAGTGATGCAATGTCTTTGTCTTCTCCAACAACAGAATTAAAAGTGCCATTCATTAGCTATACAAGAAAGAAAATGAAACCTGAAATACTCTAAGCAAATTTTTAGTGAAACAATTATATAAAAAATAACAAAACAACAGTATAAGCCTAACTTCCTCAAAGATTTGAATTCAATAATTTTGTTGATAAAATTATTAAATACATAAGTTATTCATAATGGCAAGGTGAAATAAAAGAATATCTAAAGGAATCTGGCTTATATCAGACAAAAGTAATGAAAACTTCCAAGTATATGGTTGTTTCAAACATGAATTTTGATCAAATTTACCTAGTGTTCAATTATTTGGTCTCAAGCACAATAACACATAGAAAAATTATAAATATTAAAAAGTGGCATTACTTAATTTTTGTTTGGGAATGATTTAGAATTTGTTAACCAACAGAAGACAAATAGTTAAAAATACACAATAATAATTTCTAATGGTTATAATATTAATGTTTACTCTGATTAAACAATTAAATCTCTAGTTCTTGCATACATATCAAGAGAATTATTTAACAATACAACTTTTTGTTATTAAGAAAAATAATATTTAAAAAAAATTTTAATTGCTGCTGATAAGCTTTGCTGTTATTGCAAGAAATTGTAATCTGGAGACAAGAACTGTGGCTATTTAACTAAATAAGTAGATAACAGTACATCATGAAAATTTTTAATGCAATATAGAACAAAAAGAATTTTTAAATGACACTGACAAAGCTGCTTATGCATTCTTATATGATAAAAAGATGTTCATATTTTATCCTAGGAAAAAAAGTTTACATATATTTAAGACATAATATATATTTTAAATATAATAAATACATATTTTAAATAAGAAATATAATATATATTTAAAATAAGCAAAAAAAAATTATTCAGGCATCACTTACTTGGGGCTAGAGAAACTTAGAAAATGCTCCTCCTCCCCTGACACATACATAATAATTTAAGAAATGAAAATAAAAATATGATTTGTTAGTCAGTAGCTTTTAAAAGATGAAATGACTCACAGGATGAGTTCATACTCTTGTGGAAAATGATGTGTTTGGAAAAAGAGAAGGAAAAAAAAATATAGCTAATGAGAACAAAAATCAATTAAATACACATTTGCTTTTACTTGAGTATCATATTATTCATTCCTACCCAGTGTGAGAAAAATGAAATTTTATTTTAAAAAGAAAGATGTTTTATGAGTGATTCTGATAATGGATTATTCCAGTTATTAGAAATCTGATTTTGGATTCTGCACTGTGTGTCAAATGACAAATGTCAATGCACAATGAAAAAGCTCTCTTCCAAAACCATTTTCTAATTAAAAAAAGCATTCTTTGATATTGCAAAGTGGAAATTAATAGGATTTCTGTACAGTTAAAAATAAAAGTATTAAACTCCGGCTGGTACGAAATTCCAACTCTGTAAAAATCTGATGTGGACACCACAGACTTCTTTGCATGGCCTATTATTAAATTATACAAATTTTTTGCTGCATTTCATTTAAACTTATTTCCTCAAATTTCATTAGAGGTACATTTCTCATTCAATTAATTCAGTTCTCACTTCATGACAAGACAAAAACACACAAAAACTCAAAACATCTTCATTAAAAATTTTAATATACAGAAAAACCTAAAACACCAAATACAGTTAAAAAACAGTTTTTTTTTTTAAAATTAAAAGTAGAGTTTTGACGTCAAAACAAGCAATTCAGCCGGCGGGCAGGAAGACAGATTTTTCAGTGCACAAATCCAAAAGTTTATTTTTGACCTCACTTGGTAAAAAGACACTGAGGTTGGTGCACAAACTAAATTAATTCATTATTCTATTAAGAGTTTCAAATGTAAACAAATGGCGGCTTTGTTAGGCTTAGTCGAACTTAGACAACTTTTGAATTGTTGATAATTCTACAACTATTGCATGTAGATTAACTAAATAACCTTACCCGAACATAACAACAACTCAATTCAATCACTTTCAAAGCAAAAAATACACAATTTTCCATTATATAAGAATAAATATACTGAGCTCACCGAGGCACGTCAGAGTCACAATATATATATAGAGAGAGTGATGGAATGACTATATATATATATACATACACACACACTGCCCTCCAAAAATTAAGGAACAGCATGTTTTTCAAAGCTCACCATTACAAAACTCTCAGTAACTTTTAAATTCACAGTTCATATGCATGACAGTAACAGAGTTTAAGAAAATACATGCAAAAAACAATAGCTACCACTTTTGTTTTATGGAAATGAAACTTTTATAGGAGTTGGAGAAAAATGCAAAAATTGTAAGTTTTGTTCATGAGTGTTGATTTTCAGTTGTTATTACAGTTTTGCATACAATATTTAAGAAAGTCTATAAATGTCCAGAAGCGTTTGCCCGATTTGTTGAGATGGCGGGCAATCAGATGGATGGGGACGTCATAAGCTGATGCTGCTAGACGTCTCAATGGCTTTCGTAGTGTGGTCTATCGACTATGGAATTAGTTTGAATCTGAGGATTCTGTGTCTAGATGACATGTTCCAGGCAGACCTAGAGTTACAACATCTGCAGGAGACCATTATTTAGCTCTTTCGGCCCAAAGGAGGAGTAACATTACTGTGCCTCAGCTCACGGCAGATCTTTTAGTGGCAACAGGGACAAGAATCTCAGCTACTACAGTGCGCAGACACCTGCACAATACAGGTCTGCACAATACCTGCCTTAGAGGGACATCATATGAGAGCATTTCTAATGAAAACTGGCTTGTATTCAGCTTACACATGAGAAAAATAATTAAAATGACCATGCAGATAGCCCATTTACTGAGAATTCAAATATAGGTTGAACAGCCGTGTTAAAAAATTTTTACAACTGATTTATCTTCAGAAGAGTTAAAGAACTGTCAGAGCATATTATTAGAACTAAATCAGCTAATTTAAAAGAACAACAAAAGAAAACCAAAGAAGGAAGACACACATTCTCACTTTATAAAACAATACACCTAATCCACATGAATAGCAAAATAATGGATGTTTTAATTAAGTTAGGGCTTAAATGCATACAGAATTTACATTACTCAACAGATAACTGTTTATCAAACTATTTCTACTTCCAAACATAAAAATATACTAATATTCATCTTCAAAACATGAAAGATGGTTTCCTATGATTTGGATACAATAAAAACAGCAAAGCAATGCTAAGTAACAAGATATTACAATTTTTTTGCTAAGTTAAAGAATCTTGTGAAAAATATTCCATATCTTCTGAGCATGAGGATGACATTCTAAATAGCACATCAAGTTTTTTATGACTCAACCATTTTCTTCTTGCTTAAGATAAGAATTTGTTTTGGAATTTCTAGCACATCAAAATACTTAACAATGAATAAGAGCAAGTTAAACTCATGAAATGGTAATTTATATGCATAATACTGAAAATATGATACAGATTCAGACAAGAACCATATGGACTAAAATAGCGATCACAATCAAAATCCTAGCTCACTATTTATTAGGACAAATAACCATGCAAATACATCAAAAAAATTTTTTTTAAATCAAAATCCTTTTCTAATATTTAACTTATTGTTGTTCACTATTACAAGCAACAATAATTTTCAAAATTAAAATTGCTTAAATCAAACACGACTTACAGTAAACATTCGATAAGACTTGAGCAAAAGAGACTGATACACATGATCCTGTATTTCATCAGTTAAATACTCCATATAAACTTGACCATCTCTAGTTTTCTGTTGACAAGGAACATTCAGGGTCTGAAAAATTACCTTAATTTTAGAGAAAATTGAAGTAAAATCTAATAATCTAAATAAAACAATAATGTAAAAAGAAATAAACATTAAAAAAAATTCTATTGCATTATTACATAAATTTTCTACCCCTTTTAAAACTTTAATTTATAAAAAAAAAAAATCACATAATGTGTATACATATGAATGTACATATATTTCTTCTTCATGACAAGTTTTATATAAATATACACACATGCATAAAATTAATATGCTTAAATCTTGAAACCATTTAAGAAATATTTATCCCAAAAATTAACAGTAAAATCTACTAATTAAGTGACTTAGATAAACCTTTTGAAGCCTTTAGAAGTTTAAGGTACAGAAATATATAATGAAATGTTCATTTAATTGCTGTGGAATCAAAATACAATACATAACAAATGCTGAACATGAACTAATAACTATTTTTTGTTTTGTGAGAGATGTATAGTTTTTTCAACTTTGGAATTTATTCAATATTTATGGCTTGCTGAAAGGATATTTTGACAATAATTCTCTAGTTGGATTTATAGAAAAATTATGAATTATAAGGAGGTCAAGTTATGAATTCATCACATCCCTAGCATCACAAATTCTTTAATTTTATTCTTGAAGATGATAAATTAACTTGAAGATCTTCATTCCTCCTCTGAAATTAAAAGTTTTATATTAAAGTAATAGTAGTACAGGAATGAAATTTTACTTAATTTTACTTTTGATTTACTTATTTATCTCTCTAAGTGACAAATAATAGCCTTAAATCCTCTTAAAACTGACAAAGTTGTGAATGAAACATAAATATACAATCACTAAAATTTTACACATAATTTATTATTATCACATTTCTAAATTAACGAATCAAGCACAATGAAAATTTTTTAGAAATATTAAAATACAAGTTCAGAATAAAATTCCATAAATTTAACTATACCATGACCATCCAAAATCCAGATTCAGGTTCTAAAAAGACTTGCTTTGTTTTCTGTGTGTGAAGTGCTTCACAGGAAGTTGTTCCAAATGTTCTGCATAAGACAAATCACATAGCTAGAAACTTCTAATAATATCAATATAAATAAATAAATGAGGGTAACAAAAAAATGTAATGCTCTACTAAATTAAAGTAAAGGAATACTTTAATTCTTTCATAAAAGCAGGTTATTAAAAATCTGGGCACTTGTACTTTTCTGTCATTCATTTTCAACAAATAACACCTGTTGCTAAATAGTGTGGTTAAGCACCAATAATTGTTAAGCGTAATGACACAACACACTCATAAGATCATCAGTTTGGTTTTATAAAATTCTGATCCTCAATAAGCTTGTTTAATTTTAATTGGCACAATATCTGTCAGTCATAATGGGGACAAATGCCACTTGTTTTCTTCCTAGATGCTTTATTAAATGTCACTATCTCTAAGTGAGAAAAATAGAGACTTTTTCAAAAGGGAAAATGCGCATGCATCTTTATAAAAAGCTGGAATAAGAAAGAAATAAAAAATCCGAGAGCTTTCAGATTTTAGTTTGTAATTAGATTTATATTGTTGCAAAAAATTCGGCGGTTGTGCCTGTATGTAAGCTTTCCGGCATGGCACTAGGGTTGCCATAAAATAGTGTATGGTAGGGTTGCCAGATTGGCGACTTTATCGCCCATTTGGCGACCAAATTGGCGATACCCCATGGTCCAATCGGGAAGCTTCTAGAATAACTTCCTGTCCAGATATTTCTCGAAACCTGTGGAACTTAAGGAAAAGCTATATAAACCCTTGCGTTTCGGAGAGCCGGCGTTGCGAGTAGTGTGATTAGTTGTGAGCAGTGTGAGAATAGCTGCTTACTGTGAGTGCTAAGCTATGCGAGAGCTTTGGTGAACGGAAAGCGATCGAGATAGTGCTTTTGCCGTGAAGCTACCTTTACAGTATAGCTTGACAGTGTATTGGTGATTGTTCCATGGTGTTTATTATAAGTTTAGTGTTGCCGTGAAGCTACCTTTACAGTATAGCTTGACAGTGTATTGGTGATTGTTCCACGGTGTTTATTATAAGTTCAGTGTTGCCATGAAGCTACCTTTACAGTTACAGCCTGAAGCTGTGTTGCTGATTGTTTCAGCGTATTTATTGTAGATTTTCGACGCTTTTAAAGGTGATTTTGGAACTGTGCTGTAAATAGTGATTCTTGTAAATAAATTGTGCTTTTTATTGTTCTGCATCGTGTTTTCATCGGATACTCTCAAATCCACGAACCCGTACAATGCAACAATATATAACATTATTCTACCATAGGTATTTTGACACAAAATCGGACTTTTTCTGAAATAACATACCAGTGTTTTTGCATATTTCAATTCTACGACTCAAATTATGCCAGACTGCCAAGTTTTGTAAAAATCGCACAAGTAGTTTTTAAAATATTAGCTCCTCAATGTTAATTGAATTTGGTATATATTTATTATTTCTTTTCTTATTAAACTTACTCGATTCTTTCTTTTAGGATTCGTAATTTAGGTTCATTCCAAATAAAATTCATATTCTTTCACCCGTTTTTTATGATTTATTTTTTAAATTTGTGTTTTTAAATAATTTTTATATATTTTTTGGAAAAAAATTTTGAATTATAACCTATGAAATTTTTAACATCATCTTAAAGTAGATGCATTAAAAAAATTAAGAGTTTTTTATTCAAAATTTTCTTATATGAATTTACATATTGGAGCGTTTTGAAATTTGGCATCATTTTTTGAGCGATTATAATGCCAAATGTGGTTTATGGATTTTGTTGCATATAATATACACACATGCATAAAATTAATATGCTTAAATCTTGAAACCATTTAAGAAATACTTATCCCAAAAATTAACAATAAAATCTACTAATTAAGTGACTTAGATAAACCTTTTGAAGCCTTTAGAAGTTTAAGATACAGAAATATATAATGAAATGTTCATTTAATTGCTGTGGAATCAAAATACAATAGATAATAAATGCTGAACATGAACTAATAACTATTTTTTGTTTTGCGAGAGATGCATAGTTTTTTCTACTTTGGAATTTATTCCATATTTATGGCTTGCTGTAAGGATATTTTGACAATAATCCTCTAGTTGATTTTATAGAAAAATTATCATTTTAAGGAGGTCTAGTTATGAATTCCAAGTTATATTGCCACAGCTATTTTTAACCCTTAATTCTCCATAAAAATTTATTTGAAATTTATTTATATGGAATTTTACCCTTCAATGATGCATAATAAATATTTATTAATACTATATGAAAAGCTTTTTCTTTTTTTTTTAAATTATAGATGATATTGTCAAAATGCTACTCAGTTACTTTAATGTTTGTTTAGCATGGCTTTTTTTTTTTTTTTTTTTTA